>OMKZ01017555.1:3921-18501 GCA_900302535.1 Neoniphon sammara
AAAATAATCTGCAGCTGCTTCATTTTACCCCTCTCTCTCTCTCTCTGCAGATCACCTGTCTGCAGGACTTCTTTGGGGAGGATGACGTGTTCATAGCGTGCGGCCCAGAGAAGTACCGCTATGCGCAGGACGACTTTGTGTTGGATCACAGTGGTAAGGCTTCCACAGCCTTTATGACTGGTAGGCCTGACTAAGACTAACTACACATCCGTCTGCCTGTGTGTGAGTGTGTGTGTGTGTGTGTGCGTGCGTGTGTGTGTTGGTGTGTTTGTGTGTAACCCTTGGTGTCCTTCCCTGCCATTCTTCTCTCAGCAACGCCCTTTTCCTTTTGGAAGTTGACAGCAGGATGAGGCTTGTGTGTCTATATAAACAAACAACCTATTACTATACTTTATGGTGTCTGTATTTATGTAATCTAAATTATTATAATGATAATTTTGATAGTAGAAAGTGAGAGTTTTACAGTAGCTTATGTTTTTAGCCTATGGAAGTGGCAATTCAAACAAGACAAGCATTGATGCATCACACACACATTCCTGCAGTAAGTAAGGAAAATGGCTTTGTTGTTGTGTGAGTGAAATTCCATTACATTGTTTTTTTTGTGAATGCCATTGTGTTTATGTACATGGTGTACAGTACAATACTATTTTAATATCTACTTGAACATCTACTTCTACATTTCATCCTCCAACAATCAGTTAAACAAAAGGAGCATTCCACACAGATAAAGTTATTGAAACAATACAGTGCAATGCAATGCAATAATAATATCCATATCCACATTTATGTTCATTCACACACACTGATATACAAGGTCCTTTTAAGATTTCACCAGCCTTTGTCCATTGAATAATCTTAGGTACAACATGGTGACAAACCACTTAAAAGATGACCAGAGAGGCGAGTGTTGAGGCATGATATGACCTCTTTAAATCTGCAGAACCATTCCTTTCTAGAGTGCACGGCACTGTCACAGCTATGCAGTATTTCCAGCCAAGGTTAGACAACCTCATGGGAAGAGAAAACGGAGATAATTTTAGTAACAGTCCAAACTATTCCCAATGTTTGACACTCTGCTATTTTTTGGCAGGTTAGGTAGCAACAAGGGTGCATATCCTGATACACAACTGCTGATGCTGATGAGTGAGAGTGGATTGGTTGTATTCAGGGTATTTTGGAGCTTTCGTCCCACTTATACGAGTATGCTCCACTTTTAAGAATTAGGTCTTTGAAAGGGAAAAAAAGCACTGTACTCTGTGTTTGAAGGTACAGAGAAGCTGCTCCACAATGGGTCCAGCACAGTCTCCACTGTCAAAATATTGTAAGAATAAGCACCGTCATACTAGGAGTGGGGTTGTGGCGTATAAATGATGAAAAAACATGGAAAATAAAGTATTGGTTGATGTTTAATTTAAGTTTAATCACATAACTATTTTAATCAGATGAGTTTCTAAGGAAAACAGAATTGAGTTTATTGCCAAGAGCCACCTGGACCCTCCAAATGGAGTTTTTCATGAATATATTTAGAGGAACGATTAGCATTATTAGTTCTTAAACTGAAAGTTTTTCTTTAAATATTTGAACTTAAATTTTTGAATGTCTGACATGTTAGGGCCTAAGGTTGTAATTAGTGGACACTTGTGAGATCCTGTTAGTTAACCAGAACTGCAGCAGAGACACACCAGTCTCTACCACGCTAACTCCAGCACATTTACCTATAGTTATGTCAGCTAATCCTAGTCAGCTGTGCTATTATTAAGAGAAAAGTTAAATAAGTTATGTGACAACAGAAAATGTTATCACCTCTGATATGGTGGCATCAATGAATGCGCACAGCTGTTGCCTTGGCGAGGGGAACCACCCGGAAATACTCAGACTTGCCGTGAACCAAAGGCCCTTACCGGTTTCACCCAATTCTATTTCTTTTAGCCCAGACATTTAATGCAATCCAGCTGTGCAAACACAACAGCACTAAAATAAAAACCCTAACCCAACCAAATATGCGCTTTTCTGAGATCAAGAGCCTTTCATTTAGAGATAAATGTTTTCACTTTAGATACTTTTGATATTTCATATATGCACCATGTTAGCAAATGTAACATTGCACTGAGAGCTCCCTAAATCAATCAATGCCATAAGTTTCTGGTGAGAGATGGCATGCGAAGACATCAGAAATTCATTGTGTGTGTGTGTGTGTGTGTGTGTGTGTGTGTGGGTGTGGGCGTCTTTCATGTCTGCATCATTACAGCCACCGCCACTCCATTAACACAAGCCTGTCAGGAACCCTGACAGTTTTACCACAAGCTTCATTATAACATCTGCTTGTACTGAACGCAACTCTATGCAACGCCATCAACACAGCTGTGGCACCAGGCGGGCAGGAAACGCCGTAATTACCAAACCTTGTGCTTTTTTCATGGATTTATGGTGCACATGGCTAATTTTAACATACATGGTGCATTCCTTAGAAAAACACAAAATGCTAAAATTCCTTTGATTCTATTTTGAAGGAAAGACACAGCTCTCGGCCTGCATAAATTGTATTATTTAGGTTATGCAAAGCCTGCATTGTTTTTAGTTCTGTAGATCTGCAGATCATCAGAGAAGATAATTGGAACATGATATAGGTAATTTATCTATTTGTCAGTGCTTTTTACCTCATTGTGATCCATGCATTTGTTCACTGTTGCCTTTTGGTCCCCACAGTGTAAACAACCTTTAGTAAAGTAAATTTCCAGGGTTATATTTTGTGTGAGTCACAGGACTATATCCTGGGTGAGTCAGGATAACGGTAATGACACCGTCTGATTGCTGTATTGAGCGAAGCATAAGGAGCTTTGTTGTGGAAGGTGGAAGGTTGATTTATGGTACTGACCCTGAGCGTGTTGTCTCCACAGAATGCAGAGTGCTGAAGACATCACACAGCCGCTCTGCTACTCCTAACCGAACTGCAAGCGCTAAGAGCCCTGGATCTTCACGACGCAGCAAGTCCCCTGGTGCAGGTATGAGCCAGCTGCACACACACTCCATTAGAGGCAAGCAAGATCATATGAGAAGGAACCGAGATATTGTCTGTAAAAGCCCTGTAGAATTGAAGTGACATTGATTTATCAAGAAATAAACAACAAACAGAGAACCTGAAATCCCTAACCTTAACCTTTCTATTTGGAAAATGAATACAAAGTTGTAAACAAAACACTTGCAAGACCTCAGCCCCCCTCCCGAAAAAAAAAAAATCCCATTTATACTGTGGCACAGTAACATTGTAACTAAATTCCAGGCTGACAGGCTGAGTAATAGCCTTATTATTTGGCAGCTCATTAATTTCCACCTCCCCCCAGTCCCCACTGCCTAACCAACACTGTGACATTTGTGATGAGTGACTGTAAGCATTTTGCATGGCGTATTCAAAGATGATGACATTATGCTGAGTAATTAGTGTTCTACAAGCCATCATGTCAGTTTTAAAGAACAGGGATTTGAGAGTTTGGCAGATTGTCTGTGGGGGGTTTGGAGTGGAAATGCCTCCAAGTCTTGACATTAGATTTGAAATATTCCAGCAGTTTCAAAATGTGTGTGAATATGATTGCAGCAGTCATTTCTCACATATACTACTCTGTGCTGCTCTCACTGTCTCAGTTTTTCTCCTCTTTTTGCTTTTCTCCTTCCAGCAAGACGACCCGTCCACTACTCCACCAGTCAGTCTCCAATCAAATCCCCAGGTGGGTCTGTTAACCCCGCCCACCCTGTTTGACTCATGAAACACCCGTCATATCGTTCTGCTAACCAGCTGCCATGATAATTTTAGCAGAATAACTGGTTAAAAGAGATTCCACGCCTCTCTTGTGACTAAGTGCTGGCTCTGCAGCTGAAACAGAAGATCTTTGGACATGCTGGTTTTTCATTCTTGTTCACACCAGGGACGGCTGCACCCTGTGCCTCGGGCTTTGAGCTGGGAGGGAAAATGTCCTCATTTACTCTGAGAGAACTCGGAGATGTAACACTGAGCCTCTCCAGATACAAGCAAAGCTGCATAGTTTAATTTTTTTGTGCTTAGTTAACAATTTAACAAAATAAATAAAGCATTTATTTATTAACAAAGCAGAGTTCCCATGACTCATGGGATTTCTGGAAAGTCGTGGAATTTTGAAAAGTATTCCACACAGAGAAAGTTGGGGAAATTTTTAATATATTTGGAGCAAGTCATGGAATTATTATGAAGTCATCATGGGATATTTTCAGCCTCAATTTAGAAAATAGGTAACTAGTCATTTTTATTTTCCATTCACTTTCCTTGCAGAATATAATAGAATAATAAAATTTAATAAGACCCAAATCTTAAGTGTGCACAAAATTGTGATTTAGAAAAAAAAATACATTTATGTACAGTAGGTTATGAAAATTCAACATTTCAGTCATGTAAAGTCAGGGAGAAATTAGGGAATTTAACATTTGACACAGAGCGGGGAGTCTGTAAATGAATGTTAATGCCAGGAAATAGCACGATAACAAGACTTCTGTCCTAATTTTTATTCAAATTGTTTCCCGTCATTGTTAAGATAGTCTTGCTTTCTCTGTGTGATGCTGTCACACGTGTTGCACAGTCCTTGGTCTAGATTGATCTAATCTTTATAAAAACACAGCATATACCTACTTTTGAAACATCCTGTACACTATGCCTCCTTTTGTCTTTATCAGTCTCTCTCTCAGAGGACTTTCAACGTGGCAAAAGCCATTCAACGTGGCTTTTGTCACATTTGGCTATTACACTTTAATAAGTGATAGACATTTAAGATCTGACACTAGGCTGGTGTAAATTCACCTGTACCCTTTTCCTCCCTCTGGCCTGCACCAGACAGTGGGTGCTGGCATATACTGTTTACATTAATCTAATTGTTGTGTAAAATGAATCTCTGAAACAACAGTCAAAACAACCTGTAGTCAGTGTGAAGCGCTTTCCTTCAGCTCAAAGTGGTTTATGCAGGTAGGTAGACTCTGTGCTAGAGTTTAACTAATTATGTCTCTGGATTTGCACCAGAAACCATGAAAGACGGATGCAGAAATTGTCTACTGAGTTTAAGTTCAAGTTTATTTTTTGTGGAGAGAATGAATCATTCAAACAGTAAAAGCTCTAATCCCTGCTTTCTGCCTGTGCACCCTGCTGAGCTGCAGTAAGACACGCTATATTAAATTATGTCAAGCACATGAGAAGTCCACTGATATTGTCAAGAGCTTCTCACACTGACCCTCTCAACATTTCTGTTATGTATGAACCAAAGCTGTCGGGGATGAGGGAAATAATCAGTTGACTTGAATATTGCAATGAACCTTGGATACATTTATGCACAGTCCAGAGCTAATTCTCAGGTGACTGTGTTTGCATTGTCACCTGTAGATAAATACCAGTTTGGATGTGGTTTATTCCAGTAAACCTCTATTATTTGTGTTGGTAGATGCAATCCTGGCAGAACTTAGTAAGTCTGTGATTCACTTATAATGTGCTCCAGATACTGTCTTGTTTGGTTTAATTTCACACAAACCCATGAACCAAAAAAAAGAAAGAAAGAAAAAAAATCTGGCATTGTAAATTGGTCCCGATACAATCCTTGAGTGAAAAGAGCATCGATCTCTGCCAGATTGGTCAGACAGTTCAAACGCACATTTACAGTGATGATAATAAAAAAAAACCTTCTTTCTACATTTTGCCTTGGTTCATTCTCTTATATTCTTCTCTTCCCCTCTTCTCCTCTGCCTCTCCTCCCTCTGTTTCTCTCCACAAATTAGTAAATGGAGTCTCAAGTAGCCAGATCTCAACCCCCAAGTCCACCAAGTCCTCCAGCCCGTCTCCCACCAGCCCTCGAAACATGAGCAGTTTTAAGGTGAGTCAGTACATCACATGAATCTGCTGTATGTCTGCATGTGTGCACACTCAGACAAGCTACTTGTCAACACTGGCACACATGCACACACACACACACACACACACACACACATACACACACATCTGGTTACTGCACACGAACACTCCATCCACTATCTGTAATATAATTACTATGCATGTATTCAGTATGGCAGTCAGTCCCATCACACACAGATTCATGCCAGTGCAATAGAAAATATTTGTACAGAGATTGAGAGAGATTAAGAAATTGCAGTCAACCATAAATATAAACGCTGGAGCATTTTACACCATTTGGACTTTTTCCCAGATTACCACAATTTATCTTGCTTGGTCCCACACCAAGGCTCACATTAACACAGTTGGCTGAAGCCATGACCTGTCAGTCAGTGATATGTATGGAAAGAGTTTAGTGCTAGCAGAGGCTGTGTTTGAATTGCTTAAGTCTGAATTTGTCATGCTCATACTGAACCACTGGATTCAAAAATTGGATTTGTTTAATAAATGACTTCAAAATTTGAATTTGTAAGGTGCAATTTGAAATTAAATCCAGTGGCTTGAAATTGAATGTGATATATTGAATGCAACTTTTAGCTATTACTTCAATTTCATTTTCCCAATTCAAAATAAGTTTGTATTTATTTCAGATGCAACTACATGTGGGCACAGGGAACTTTTATTTCTTTGGTGGTGCTTGGAAAGCAGCCACCTCATCACAGTGTTATCCCACCGCCAACAGCAGAATGACACTCTTCATGTAACAAATCATAAACCATGTGGCACTCTTTAGCCGATGATTGACGCTGATTCTGCCTGCTTGATGATAGAGTTGCAAATAATTTTGTCCAACCAACCTAATACTTGGCACCATACAAGGCTCAATATATCAGTTTGCTACCTTGCAGACAGCTCATATTGTTTAAAAGCAGTTGTGCATTGCAGCCTGGCAGGCCCAGAGTTGTTTGCAGCATCATCATATTTGGATGTTGAGCAGTGGCAGTGTAGAATATCAAGTGTGCTCAATGGATAAGCACTACAGTAAGGTATACAGCATAGCTTAATTTGTATTTGGAAGACATTTAGCTGCCCAACAAATTATAGCACCAAGTTGTGCCTCAGAATTAGTTCTGAATGCATTTATTCAATAAACTGAATAAATCCATACTTTTAAGTTCTGTGGTTTAATACCAGCATGGCAAGTTCAAGTATATGCAATTCAAATTGCAATTCAAAAAAACTTTCAGCAGATACCGTATGATGGAGTTCAGTTTGTCTAGTTTGTGCTGAATTCCATGAATTCCATTTAACTCAAGCTACCTCTCACAGAGTCTGATGTCTAGGCATTTCCCAGCGAAAACAACAGCTTATAGAGATATTTTTGACTTGCCAGGAAGGTGCATAGGGCTCTCTATTCATGACTGTGTATAAACAAAAAAGTATGGAAAAGAAACAACCTCATGTGTGAAGGTTGAACATCAAAACAAAAGCTCCTCGGTGTGCTGTGTTTATTCCCATACCTTGCCTGGCGTTCTGTGGGTCTGACTCTGCCGGCTGTGGAGAGATGAAACTTGAGCGGATGTAATGTTGAAAAGTTTTCTGAGAGCATTTCCTCCTCCTGTTGTATTTGCAACATGCCAACTCCTCTCTGAGGCGGAAGTGGACTTCTCGGGTTTTGAACTACAGAGGCAGGAAGGATATGAGCGTAGTTCCGGTCAGGATGCATTTGACTGTTTTACCAAGAATGGTCATAAGTGTGATCTCAACATCACTCACTTTTTACGTCAAGCCGCCATGTCAGGAAGCATCTGCCCTACTGAAGTGTCTCTTTCGAGACGCAGCTGCAGGAGCAAAGCTTTGTACCTGGCTGTGCACTTTGACCTCCATGTGGACGGGACAAGTGGAAAAAAATATTTTGCCATAGGGATCAGTAAACTTCATTAATACACATTTTAGCTCTATGGTGTTTTGTGTCATAGCCTGCATTTGAGCAAGACTAAGAGTCTAACAGGGTCTGTCTGTACTATGCATACTAATAAAGGGTTAATGAAGCACAAAGAGGAGGATTGAACTCTGCATCATGAGGAGTGGGTGAGCAACATGTTGCTTTTCCCACCATCCTCCTTCTTTAATTTGACCAAGTCAGTGTCTAACAGTTGTGTATGACTTATAACCCATGTTGCAGGTCACGGATGTGTTTTAGGTAGAGTTTCAAATGCTAATCTGATTTATTGACTGAGGCCTTCTGTAAGCTGCTTGTTTCTACCCAAACTACAGAGTCTATAACTGCTCCAGCCAGCTGGCAAACCTCCTCCAGAGAGCTGCTGTTTCACACTAAGCCTTTAGTCAGAGACTTATCCATCCACATCGGTTTTGGAGGATATTCGTTTTTTATGATTTTCTGACAGTTTAAAAATTTACTTGCAAATAGCAACAGTGAAGCGATGACTTGAAAAATTAGACAAGAAAGGACAAGAATTGATGATGACACAAAAATTATTACGTGAAAAAAGAGGTTTTATCATGTTTGGCCTCAAATCTGCATAACATGAAATGTGTTCTGTTACACTTTCATGGACTGAGAAACATCCTCAGTACAGATGAAATGGAAAGGCTAACAGTCTCACTTGCTGGTTAGGTAAAGGGAGCTATAAAAAGCATTGATTTATTGCCAGAAAAGCTTTCTTATGTATCTAGTTGAAAGGGAGAATATGAAGCAATCCCTCTCACATACTTGGGTGCAGAGCTTTATCTTTTTAACTAAATAATGGATCCTTACCTGAGGGTAAGGAACATGAGAAGTAACTTATGGACGTTATACTACACTGAGGCACAGGAGCTACCGTCCACCCCATAATGGAAAAGATGACCTGACTAATTTTGGTGCTGGCAGTATTTATGGCTGACACTTCAAAGTGCAGCCATAAGACATTGAAATTTCCACTGCTGTGGAAATTTCTCCGCAGAGGAGACCCCCTTAACAAATTATTCATTCAATTCCAGCTATAATGGTTTTCTATACAGAGATGATAAGTGGCTTTGGAGGAGGAGATCCATCGCCGTAGCTCTTGACACCTTGTACCTTTACAAGGGTAAGCTTATTTTAGGACCAATTCACCATTAGCACAGTTACATAAATAACTTGACCATCTCTTCTGTTTTAGCCTAAGTGTGCAGTCAAGGGAACTGTGCTATTCAGAATTATCGTGCATTTGAACAGCATGTCTTAATGTGTTTCTGCAGCATTTTTCTTCTCATTTTCAGTATACAAGCATTGTTTTTTTTTTTGATCTTATAATTTAATTGTTTATAACTTATCATATTTGATTATTTTGAAATTACAAGAATTTTATGGTGCACTGGCTTGTTGAATGATTTAGCTTCATTGGCAATAATTATTTGATTTGATTATTTTGCTGTTGTTTGCCATACCATTATATTTTGTGAGCACAAGTGTTCATTAACTTCCAGTCAGTGGTTCCAAATCCTGCATCTTCTGATTTTGAGGAGAAAAAGTGATTCACCGAGGCTTTACCATTTATCTGTTATCTTTCTCCAGCATCTGTTTTTTCCTCTCTTTTAGCTTAAGGTTGCCATGGTGATTTGTCTACAGGTTTTGTGGTAGGCAAGGCACTCATCTCTATTTTTGTTTCTTTCCTCCTCCTGCAGATCCCTCCTTCGCATCACATCTCTGCCCCCAATGTAAATGGCTCGTCCAGCAACCACCAGGAGCAGAACAACCGCCTGAGCCCAGAGGGTTTGTCTCTTCTCTTCTCTTCTCTTTTCTACACTTCTCTATACTTTTCACTTGAATCTCACTTAATCTGCCAACTAAAACAGCACAGACATGGACTCACTCGCCCTCCAACCATGCGGCCCTGACATTGTTATTCACACTGACCAGATCGTCGTCATACGGTCCCATCCAATACATGGAACGGATTACAGAAATTGCTTACATGACAAAAGCAGCATCCCTGCCTGCACAGTAATGCTGAAAGCCTGGTGTGGAGGATAAGTGTGAAATATCTCAGTGTTGTGTGAGCAGAGTCTTAACTAAATGCTTTTGGGCTGTGTGTGTGTGTGTGTGGGCATAATATTGCTGCTCAGCGCTTTGAGCAGCTGAGAGAGTATATTTGCCTCTGCTGGTCAGCAGATATTCAGTTATGCTATATTAACACAATACTAAAATACTAATACTAAAACTCTTCGTCACACCACTGTGCATGTTGATGCTAATATATGATTCTTTTGCACATTATGAGGCCCCTTAATTCAGTGTTAGAAGTCAGTGGTTTTACAAAGTGGCGTCCTGGGCCCCCCAAGAGTCCTTGAGATTCTTTCATGGGGTTTTCAGCAAAGTGAGGAACAGTTTAATAATGTATTATAACAAAGAATTGTTATAACACAACAAACAAAATGTATGAGTGATCATTTTAACATGATGTTTTAATCTCGCCACTTTGAATGTCTTTGTCAGTGCTCAAGTATTGCATCTAAACATTTTAATACTTTACTCAAACCAGGGCGCCCTGGTAGATCACAGTGTAGAGCGCATGCCACATATTATTATCACGACGTCACGGGCTCAATTACTTCCCGCACCCTTTGCTGCAAGTCATCCCCTCTCTTTTCCCCCGTCTTTCCTGTCTATCTTTGCTGTCACTGCTGAATAAAACAGAAATGCCAAAAATATAATCATAAAAAGAAAAAAACACACACATAAGCCAAAATATCTCTTCATATCAGGGTCTTTCGGGTTAAATCACTTCAAATTGGAGTTAGCTGATTAATGAAAGTCAACTTAGGGGTCCAGAACATGAAAAAGTTTGAAAACCCCTGGTCTAAGGTGGTGTTGGCTGTTGTAATCCATGCCTCTCTTTATTAGTTAATGGAAACCGCTGTCTGCCTGCCTCAACCATCCTGGACAAATACAAGGTTGGAAAGGTCATCGGAGACGGAAACTTCGCTGTGGTCAAGGAGTGTGTGGAGAGGTACGTGAAATTCATTTGATTAGATTGGAAATGTTTAATCCACAGTTGGCAGCTGCAGTATGTACAGTGTGAGTGCAGCAGCAGGCCTCATCGCATCAGCGCGGCTTATTAAGCCGTGCATCACGTGTGGTAACTGCTCCATCAGGGTTTTTAAGGCCTGATGACAAGTATTGTCGAGACAGAAATATCATGTGAATTAGGCCCAGTGGTGAATTCACTTTATTACCTTTTTAATGTCATGAGTCAGCGCTCGACCTGTGCAGAGAAAACTGAGCTGACTGAGAAGAAGCCTGCCAAGTGTGTGTGTGTGTGTGTGTTTGTTTTCATATGCTGGTGTGCCTTCCTGTATAGTACCTGTGCTGTTCAATTAGGTAGACTTGGCTAGCAAACCTCTAATGAGAAGGGTGTTGAGTGTGTGTGTATGTGTGTCTGTCTGTGTGTGTGTGTGGTCCAAGGCTGTGTTCACACACTGTGTTGTTTCTCAGCTTCCACTGTCTTTTTCTGAGTGACAAAAAGTGCAGCCCAGAGCTTTACTGAAGCCGATATTTAAAAAAAAACAACAACAAAAAAAAAAAAACTGATGTTGTTTATGGTCTGTAACCATAATGGAGTTCTATATCCGATCGTCTCTTCGTGATTGGTCGGCCGAAAAAAAAATGTAGATGTAGAAGCCTGTTTTTCTGAAAAGTTGAACTTTTTCTCAACTGAGAAAAATGCCAGTAGCAGCATCTTTTGGTCAACTTTTTTTTTTAGAACAGCCGCTTTCCAAACCTCTAACGGCTGCTTCCTATAGGATTCCATGTAAATAAATAAATAAAAACACAGTGTGTGAACACAGCCTAAGACATTTAAAATACAGTTCACTGGATAAAGCTAGCATACCACTCCTATAACCTTACTGTAAAGCTCTGGCACATTTGAGCTGACACACTCTAGTCAGCACTTGATTTGAAATACCGGCCTTGTTGCAGCATCATTGTCAAGGTTACTGTGCTAAATGTGTTGTTTCTGTTTAGGTCCACAGGAAAGGAGTATGCACTGAAGATCATTGACAAGGCTAAGTGCAGTGGAAAGGTCTCTCTCTCTCTCTCTCTTTCAGACACACACACACACACACACACACACACACACACAAAGAAGGGTCATATTAGTGTTCCACTGTGCATTATTAACACCCACGTACAACATAGTGTGTACTGCCTGTGTCTCTGATCCTCTTATCCCACAGAATTAGATTAGGTGGGCAATGTTTTATTCATGGCCTCCCTCACATTATCTACTCTGGCACACTTTTACACACAGACAATGACATACACTAAATCATACACCCTTGATACCAATTCAAATGCTGTCAACAATGTGGTGTCTTTATATTTGCATTTACAGGCTCTCTACAGATTCTGTGTACTGGAGCATGACACTAACGCTCTCACTTGTGTGTGTCCAGGAGCACCTGATAGAAAATGAGGTGGCAGTGCTGAGGAAGGTGAAGCACCCCAACATCATCATGCTGATTGAGGAGGTGGACACGGCCTCTGAGCTCTACCTGGTTATGGAGCTGGTCAAGGTACAGAGTGAACTCAGAAATGACCGAGGGAAATTTGGGAAATTAAATCCCACTGTGGCCTAAACATTTTTTTCTGAACCCATCCCAACCCACCAACCAGAAGAAAATTTTGAACCCTATCCAACCAAAGCCTGAGAAAATTCTTTCCAAATCTGACCTAAACCTGACTAACACCAGCCAGAGCCTCAATAAAACCCAAAATTTATATTGTAAAAATGTATCTAGGCTTTGCAGTCTTACTGCCTGTTGTAGCATCAAACATTGGGCTATATCAATCAGATCTATCCAAAGGCGCAATCTAGTTTAAATTCTTTCATCAATCCATGCATTAAGACCACATTTTTAGTCTTATTGATCTTGGCCTCCTATGCATTGTTTAAATGTAGTTCAGTTTTCCTCTAATTCTCATCTGATCATATGCTTGAAATTTCTGGCCTTGTTCAAACATTTGGGTGCCAAAAGGTTCAGACAGCCATCTCGAGCTCTAGCACACACACACACACATACACACACACACATACACACAGTGGAAAGGAAGCGCATTATTTTTCTTTATGTGATCTGATAGATTAGTTAACCAAAAAACTGTTGATGTTGATGTGCAGGGAGGGGATTTATTCGATGCCATCACCTCTTCTGCCAAGTACACGGAGAAAGACGCCAGCGCCATGGTCTACAACCTCGCCGGAGCCCTGAAGTACCTGCACAGTATGAACATCGTCCACAGAGATATTAAACCTGAGAACCTCCTGGTATATTTAAATACACACGCAAAGACCTGAATATTTACGCAGATAATTAGACGGCAGCCTTCAACTGAGCGTGTGCTTGCATTTCCTTTAGGTGTTTGAGTACCCAGATGGCACCAAGTCTTTGAAGCTAGGGGACTTTGGGCTGGCCACTGTGGTGGAGGGGCCCCTGTACACCGTATGTGGAACCCCCACATATGTGGCTCCGGAGATTATCGCTGAGTCTGGGTAAGTAAGTTGGTGCTTTCAGTTTTAGACGTTTAGTCGAAGTTTCGCTGTGTAACATGCGCTCGTTATACAAAAGCACACGTGTCACAGCCGATGCGTGAGTTGCGTTCAAAGGAGCCATCTGTTTCCATCTGCAACGGTAGACTAAGAACAGGCTACAGGACTGGAACTGCTGTGTTTGCCATATGTTTTAGAGGAGATTAAAGGGAGATTGTTATATAGTTAGGATTTATGCATACTGAATGAAGTAATGCAAGCTTTGTATCTATAGCAACATAAATGCTGGGGGTATTTATATTCATCAAACCACATATGTCTAAATGGCTAAGAAATCCAATATGCTAGTTTTTCATTTCTTTCTTTCTTTTTTTTTAAACCCTCAAACAGACAAGTCCAGCAGAGTAGATTCAATTGCAGACATTCCTTTGTATTACAAAGCTGTTGTTGTTTTCTCCTTGACTTGTTCAGCAGCTGTTTTTTTGGAACTATTAGGTTTTAGGTGTTAGGTTGGTAGACATTCAAATCTTGTGCTAAAAGCGATTTAGCTGCAACACGCAACCACTGACCTGCTCTTCACCTGAACAAATACCTTTTCTGACACTCCGTCTCCCGGTCTCCCTCTCTGTGCCCTCCTGTTGTCCCACAGGTACGGTCTGAAGGTGGATATCTGGGCTGCAGGTGTCATCACGTACATACTTCTGTGTGGCTTCCCTCCGTTTAGAAGGTAATCACATTCTGTTCAGGTTAAATGGTTTAACTTTTTCAAGACATATTATCTGTGTTTCTGTATATTATCAGTAACCCTCTTCATTTTTAGTTGTTTAGATAATTGTATCTCATTTTATAATTACTTTATTTCTATCAGTTCAGCTTTTTCCTTTCTTTATTTTATTTAATTGTATCTTATTTTTTTTATTGTTCTTTTTTTAATTCTTTATTGTTAATCACTTTATGCATCTGAGGTTTGTTCCTTTAGCAGAATATGTTCAATTCCAAGTGTGTTAAGCCAAATATAGAAGGTATAGAAGGTTGTTCCTATGCAGAAGGGCGATCAATCTTACAGGCATATAGGTTGCTGTTGTGTTTTATTGTTTTTTTTTTCCTCTCTTTTATACTCTATATTCTATGCAGTGTTGATTAAACACA
>OMKZ01017556.1:19105-29275 GCA_900302535.1 Neoniphon sammara
ATCACATGGTCTCTCTCTCTCTCTCTCTCTCTCTCTCTCTCTCTCCATGCCTTGAAAGACTGGCCAGGCATGTATTTGCTTTTCTTTCTTTCGATGGAATGTGACAGATCATTAACAGCCCTTCTCCCGTTTCTTTTTTGCCTCTCTTCCTCATGTCACTCCTGTATTTCTTATTACGTTGCTATCTCATTCTTTTCTCTATAAATTTATTAATATATTGGAACATTATCTCTCTCTAGTTATTTAATATAGCCCAATGTTAGTCTATTGCTTGGCCTTGCCACTTTTGATTATGTTAAGTGTGTTCAGGCATGAATGGAAAATGATACATTTTCTTCCTTGTGTATTTGCTACTTGCATGGCATGGAAAAGTTTTTGGATCTCAAATTATAAGTTTTTGCTAATTAATTCAGTTGACAGAGGCCCTTGCATAACCATGGGTCCTGCCACAGCAAACACATCCAGGTTGGTGCCAGTTTTCAACAATATTTCCAAACTTTTTAGTACTTCATGAAGGTCAAAGGATCTCTGTTGTTCAGATAGGGTCAAAAAGAGCAACGGCTTTCCATGTTGTTTTGAATCCATGGCAACATTTCTCCCTAAAACCCTAAGGTGATTATAAAGGATGCAAAAAAAAAAAAGGTGCTTAAAGTGGTGTCCATTCATTTCTATAAGACTATGTTGCAGGTCCAAAACCTTTACCTTTGAATTTACTATAAGTAACAAACCTGAACTCTGGCTGTTTGCTGACCCCTGCTGTTGTGATCTTGGGCAAGATGAAATTAAGTATTTTCCTTGCAGCTGTGTGGATTGCAATTTTCTTTCTGCTGACAAAGAAACTTACATGGAAACTGCTCGTGGCTCTGCAGATGACCATGACTCATCATGGGGATTCACTGTAGATCTGTCTCTCTGTCTCTCAATCTACAGTCCTTGGTCACATGCATGGCGCCATATCACGTACATACCACAACGCACACTCACATGAAGCTAACACTTAACATTTGAAGGATTTTGTCTAAGCTAGATCAACATGAAACTGAATGAGAAATCAGAGACAGCTATATTCATATTTATTCATGTTCATCGATCAATGGCTTGCACAATATTCATACTTATAGATCTCTTTTGACATCAAATATACACAACATGAGACCACAACACACACACACATATATTGCATCTTTGTTATACGTCTACCAAGGTGAACCGTAATCTTAGCAACACGTACCAGATCTGGTTGGCGCTGGTATAACAATGAAACTGCCTACATGTAAATACAAATCTCTGAATACCAACATGGAAGATGCAGATATCAATATGCACAAACACATATGTGGAATGACTGTAAATATACAACTCTTCAACTGGAAATAAATCCAATCCAGAAAGATTTCATAAACTATTTCACGTCACTGATAGAAATTATCACTTTGTTGTTTTTTAAAAAAATGTAAACAAAAAAAAAATTCCAAGTCACTTTTGTTGCTTGGTTGCCAGAGTGGTAGAAGCTGGTTCATGACCCTTTAAAACACAAGAAATGCGCATGCACTTTTGTCAGCCAATCAAGTGGAGAAGGGGTGAGGACACAGACAGCAGGGCTATGGGAAGGAAGGGATGTTTCGCCAGGAAAATAGAATTTAATCAACACTCAACATAATGACAAACCGGGGGAAAGTATTAAACTTTGAAGTCCAAGAGGTTGCAGTCGATCTTGTAGTAGACATAAGGATAATATTCCTGCTGGCTCAGATTTAAGCCTGGAATGTCCATCGCCGACTGGAAAAGAAAGACAGGAGAAACCACAACGCAGTCCATTACTATATGTAAGGAGCACTTTAAAACTGGGGTGATAGCTTTCACTGTAGGAGATTTAACTGCAATCATCTGCTGAGCAAGAGGTTCACTGAAATCTCCATTACATTCTCAAACAGCAGCAATAAAGTATAACACCGGTGCCAATTATCACTGAATCCAATGCACTGAGCACATCATCATCTGAGCACTCACGTCAATGATGGCTGCTGCACTGCTGTCCAGGTGTTTGTACAGATCATTGAGCACCTCCCTCAGTTTCTTCATGGTCTTCTTGTTGGGCTGCAGCAGCATGGCCTGGAAGTTCACTGGCAGGCCATATCTGGAGCAACAGCACCACATGGTAAATACACTCGCCAGTCACCACAACCGGGTGTACAAGAACAACACACAGCTTACCACCAAGACCAGCTTTTTAAAGGGTAGCTAAACGCCAAACCCCAATCTGTGTGAAAAGTAGGGTGCCTGGTCTTTGGTGGAAGGTGATGTTGCCATAGAGTACAGCAGGTGGTGGTTTACGGTTTAGTTAGTCTTTAACTGCTTTTACTTTTGCACGTGAGTGGGGTCAAACAATGATCCTTGTTTTTATACGTACCTTAAAACAGACTCCACAAAGACCCTTAGTGCTTTGATGTGGATCCACGCGATAAAGGCTTCACTGAAGTTCACTTTCAGCCATCGGACAAGTGGGCCCTAAAGAGGGGAAATGCATCTTATGGCTGGAAAGTCTATTTCTTGATTCCATATATCTGTTTTGCATATAGCAGTATTAGCGCACATGGAAGAGAAACTCATTTGTAATTGTTGAAACCAAAATTGTTGGTTCTAAGGTCAGAAATGTGATTTTTAAAAGGGATACTTTTATCGCCTTAATATGACTTTTGTGGGCATTTTGGATCCTTTGGGTGGCAATTTTGTTAAACTAAAAAATAAAACAATTTCACTGCATACTGGCATATAAACACTCAATTTGTACCATTAACACTGGTTTTATTTTAAAACATAATATACTGAAAATATCAGACTTCTTTCCCAGTGCTGGAAATTGGTGGTGGGCCTTACAGAAAAGCATGATGTGTTTTTCCCACTCTCTGTCCCCAACCATCCATCTTCCACCCATCCATTGTTGATTTTTTTTTCCTATAATATTGGGTCTTTTATTTTTGTTGATGCAGTGGTTTGTGGTTTGCATGCATATTCTTCTTCTGCTGCTAGGATCGTGCCAACATTTTCTACAGCTTTAGGCTGCTTTCACAGAACTTTATGAACTTTCAAGGTCATTTTTGGCCCAAACCCTTGCAAATTTCTCACCCTGGTTCTTATACACTGGAAATGAACCAGCCTCCATGATTACACAAAAGGCAGAAGAAGGAAACACACAAACTCTACCCTGTCCTCTCACTTACAAATTGCTTCTTTTTATCTGTGGAGAGCCGTGTCATCTCCTCTTTGTCTGCCTTCATCTCCTCTTCATTGTACTGGAAGTCTCTCACTGTAAACCTAGAAATAAGATGGAAGAGGGTAGAAATCAGCTTTATTGGAATATAGTTAGTCCAGTTTTCACAAAGCCATCTACTATACTTTGTCGTGAGACACATTACATTACTGAAGTGAATTTATAATGCTTGTGGTGGCTTCAAATTAATATAATCCATTAGAACCACAGATATCAGCATTTAGCTGCAGTCTTGCTTCTTTTCTCTCATAGAAACTGCTCTGACTTCTCTTTTTGTGATTCAAGTAGCATAATGCGTCTTACTTGTTCTCTCTGGCCTTGTGTCTGAAGTCATCGATGGCCTTCCTGAACAAGGTCACGCTGAAGAGTCCGCTATCATTGTCTTCATATAGCAGACTGCAAGAAAAGAGAGGTACTTATACTGCTGTAATTCCATTGATAAAACAGAATAAATTAAACCCTAAGTAGGTATATGATAGTAGGTATAAGTTAACAAGCAAACATAACATCAGAATCATGTGAGAAAAATAAGCCAAAGGTGAATACTTCATACTACACAGGGAACAGGGTATCTTATTAATCTATCATTTTCTAATGTGGAGGTCTTACTGATACTACTTACTTAGTGGATCGAGGCACCACCATCTCAGCGAGCGTTTCATATGTTTTTTGCCAGTCAACATATGCTGTCCTGGAAAGAATAAGGAGCAGCAGATACCAACTTAGGATCCATCTCTTACTATGGGGCAGTAGATATATATTCTATTCTGAAATGGCTTGCATCTGGAAAATACTGGCCTTGAGTTTCTACACTAATATAAGGAAGCCTTGTCATTAACAGGACCGTAATACTCACTTTGGTACAACTACCAGCAGAGTGATGAGGTACTCTGAGTCCAGCACAAAGTCTTCCTTCTTGACAATGTCTGCCAAGCTCCTGGTCAGCAGGCTCCCCCTGGTGGCACAGAGAAGTGTTGCAAAAACACAGCCATGGCATATGGACAGTAGCCAGTGCTTTTATGTCTGAGGCAAAGTCAGACTGATTTTTCAGACCATGATGACATGGTCATGGCAACCTAGTCAGTACTCCATGATTGCACGTGTGGGTAGCCACAGCCCATATAAAACCAAAACAGTGAACCAATGCTTTCAATACACTGCAAATTACTTTGCAACCAAGCTGATTGCACAGTACAAAACTATATAACACGGACCTAGAAAATGACATTGCAAAAAGTTGTTTATTTAACCTTATTTAACCAGGAAAGTTGGCTATACACACATCCTGGTTTACAGTGGTTGAGAGTCTAGTGTCTAGTGTAGAGGAGTGTTACACTTAAACTCAGATGTTGGAGCTGCCTGGTACAACAATAGCATTGTACTAAATGTTTTGATGGTGATTGTTCAGGGTGGGGAGGATGCATTTTTGCTCACTTTGATAGATTTTCCAAACTGTTGCTGGAATTCACAACAGCTACCTATTTTGTTTAAAAAAATGCACAGCTGAGAAAATACGTAGGCTGCTGAATATGTCTGTTTGCACATGCAGTTTACTCACGCATTCTTCCTCTCTAGGTTCTGCAGGTTACCCTTCAGGTTGTTATAAGCTGATGCTCTGGCCTTCAGGTCATTGTCAATCTGGGTTACTTGCTGTAAAAGACCAAAAGAGGCAATATAAATATTCATATCATGGAAATTACATGGGTAATCCCACTGGGAATTAAAACCCTGCTTTGGTGGTGCTAATGCCACACTAACCTTTAAGTCCCACAAGACTACAATACAGACATGATTTAAATATCAATGCTAATTTCAACATTGTAATGTAATTTCCTTATCAGTTGACAGCCGTACCTTTGAGATGATTTCAGAGATGTTTTTAAGTGATTGTTTGATGGGATATTTTGCCATGTCCCATTGAAACCTTGTGATGTAGGTGACAAGATCAACTGAAAAAGGCAACAAAAGGCACATCATACTACTGTTAACAGCTTAAAGAAAACTTGATAGTTAGGTAAAGCTAGCCTGCTCAGGCACAATTAAACCATTATAGGGCACTGACCTATCAATTAAATTGTCATCTAGCTTTTTCAGTCATATTGACAAGAATACTATATCTAGAATCACATCAATGAATTTAATGTGTGTAAATATTGTTGTAAATAATTGTGCATACGTTCTCAAATATATTATTTTATCTGTGCAAACTTGGATTTCACTGTAGATAATCAGAAGTATTATATTAATGTTATTACCTCCCAGTAAAACTTGCTTTACACCATCTTATAGGGTGATAACCAAAATTCTTTGTCCTAAATGGACCACAAGCATCATGTTGTAACCATCATCGTACCTCCGTTGGCCAGCAGGTTCTCCTGTACTTTGTCTCGGCTGTCCTCCAGCACATCGGCCATGTACTGAGCCACCTTCTTCACCACGCTGTGAACAGCCAGGAGACATCAAATCACAGCGTGCCAACACAAACTGTGTGCCCGCACACACACACACACACACACACACACACGTAAACAGACACACATATGCTGTGCACAGCCAAAGCAGTCATAGCCAGTCAGAGCCAGTACTCACCACACATGCACAATACACACTGAACATCCAGGGACACAGTCTTTCATAGCCAGTGCAAAGCACACACACACACATGCTACACACACATGCAGGCCTCACATGTACACCTCGACCCCCTCCAATTCAACACACACACACATCAAAAAGATTCACACATTCCTGTTAAAGCAATTCATGACATAGCATACTTTCCACACTTTCAGCGTACTGTTCACCACATCAAAGTACAAATGTGTGTACAGTAGCCAAGCAGAGGAGAAACTGACAGGCATATTTGATGTTTTGTCCAAACCACATTTCATACTGAAAAAGGTTAGTTCAAAGAGGCAAATCCACTGCTTTAGTTTGCATTATAAAACCCAGAATAGACTAGTTTGCTATTCATCTAGAAGACCTTTTCTGCGGTCAAATGGACAACAAACTAAAAAAAATCAAAATGATCAATACAGATATTAGTGGATTCAGTTTTGAAGTACTCAGTAATTTAGGTATTCTGCTTATGCAAATATTTTGGACAGAAACTTTAAAAAAGGAACTTGACTGAAAATGGGCTGTCGTCTAACAAGGGAAACCGTGTCGTAATGTTGGCTTTTCTCACAGTCTGTGAAATGTCCACAGAGGAACCCAAGCAGGGATCAGTCAGTCAGAGACTGTGTGCGAGGTCTGCATGTCAACTTTTCCAAAAGACTATAAATAACTTTGCCAAACACAGGACACTACCAGCACATAAGTCACCAGGCATGAATATGACTACAGAAGGGGCTGCTTCTGTGTCAGCCAACTGCAAATTGCTAAATTTAGTCTGCCAGCCAGCTAGGCTCAGGCCCATGTGAAATTCCTCACTGTAACAAGGTAAGGGGAAGGGATTAGGGAATGGTCAACTCTATACATCAGGGAATCAAGAGGTTAGAAGAAAGCACCTTTTTGGTGTCCTTTAACACACAGGCTGTATTCAACACTAACAATGGAATATGGAACAGATTATATGGAGATTATATTATGACAATCTTTCAATGCAATCATTAAAACAATAATCCCATAAGAAGGAGGCCTATGGCGTAGCAATGTTTAGCCAGGGTGACATACCTTTCAACAAAGGAGTCTAGTTTGGCCAGTTCATCCGACAGCCCGACCAAGACATCTAGTGTTCCCACCTGTTTGTGGACACAAAAGCAAAACGAGGCATCAGCACATCTCCACTTTTGCGTCATAAATCCTGAGATTTGGTTCTGTTTAAACTCGGGGGGGCTGTGTTTAAACAGTGACATCTGGGGTTCAATCAGCCCACAGTGACATCCAGGGGCCCTATGTGCTTAGGATGGCGCCTCTTTTGTCCAGAGGCCTTCATGCATTGCTAACAGCTCCAGGAGAATATGACAGGCCCACGTGGCAGCAAGGTCAGTGGGGTTACTTCACCTTGCAGCACAGAGGAGTACCACACCAGCCAAGCTGAGCAACTGTGGATGAAAACTTTACCAAACCAATATATCACAATGCAGGCAATGGATGTGTTTTAAGACTGCTTCCCATTCACACAAGCAGCATACTATTGACAGCGGATGCACCAAGGTGAGTCTACTTGATCTTGGTAGTATTCTAATTTTAAATCTGAAACCACCATCTAATTTTAGTTTTAAATATTAGATGGAAAATTAATTCTTGCTTGTGCCGACTTTAGAAAACCTTGTGTACAATCTGAATCTGTAAATTAGAGTGAGACATCCATAGAATCTCAGAACACATTCATAATCCCAGTTAACTGCTAGGTCTATGCCTCAACATGCTGGTCATGATCAGCAGAAAACTCCATAAATTCATGCTAACCTTGAGGTCTGGGATGCTGAACTTGTGGTTGGTGGAGAGGTTGTTGGTACGCGTAGTGGCCACCATCATTTTGTCCCATGTTTGCTGGCAAGTCTTCTCTCCAGGCGCAGAGATCAACCAAAACTCTGTCATGGTTACAGCAAGCCTCTGACAACTGGTAGGACTAAGGAAAACTGAAAGAAGAGCATTGTTTAAGCTAGTGTGTACTGTCTTCTTATTGTTCTAAATGTCAGGATATCAAGAGTTAAAAAAAGGAAAAGGAAAAAAAGAAACTGATGTCATGTATCCCATCTTCCTCTTGTGTCCTTCCCCTTTAGCTGAAGCACTGACATGGCTAAAATAAATGGAAACTGAGATGAAATTGTACTGTTTATTACCTATCCTGTGACTTCAAAGGAGCGTAGCTAACAGTAATACTGCCAGTTCTGCTGTCACGAAGTGTCCTGACACTGAGTGAATCATGAAGCCAGCTGAGCTGAGGAGATGATGCTAGCAGCAGTAACTTAGCTCATTCAGTGTTAAAGTCCATAATGTGGCTCATGCTTTGCCAAGACCGCCTGTCTTCATCCCTTGATAGTCAGAGTTAGAAATCTATAGATAAGGCTTAAACGGCACTGTATGCAAATGCAAGCTGCCAAAAAGACAGACGGCTAATGTTAAATAACAACCAGCAGGGATTAGCTAACGTTAGCTAGTTAGCTTTGCTAGCGACAACAACAAAGGGCGGTTATTGTCATTGCTTGACTATTTCACTCACCTGTGTTGGGAAAATGTGAGCGTTAACTTGTTACCGGATAAATTACAATGTACAGCGTTTCTATGGCTTGATAATTTTCATAGTTGCCATTCAGCAGAGTTCGTGAGGTCTCCTGACAGCAGCATCAGAGTCAGCTGATCTGCCAGAGGAACCGGAAGGCCTGTCACGCTCTTCTCACTGAGGGGACTCTGCAGCGGCCACAGCTGGGGGGCAGTGTGTACTGCAAGCAACCTGTTTCTGAATTGATCCTCACAGAGATATTGGCTCATCGATTACTTCTGGTGAGGTCAGAGTGCAAACAGAACTTTTATATCAAGCTCAGCTCACACTTAAGCGGGACAGAGGCTTGAACCTATATCCACCAGCTGAAATAGGACCTCTCTGTTTTTGATAGCAAGGGCCATAAACATATTGAACAAAATACTTGTGGCTACATGAGGCTCCATTAAAAAAAAGAAAACATATGTATATAAAAACAAAAAATGACCTTAATTTCATTGAACCTAGCCTACAGTACACTGTATGCACAATTCGATTTGTTCAACCTCTGTATATGTGCAATGCAAAAAAGTGTATTCTAATGGATGTTCTAATGGAATGCTGTTATTGATATTTAACATAAATGATTAGAAATTAATTTCATTGTGTTTTCTGGGAAACTGCAGCATTATAAATGAAAAGATGGGGGCCTGAGGTTCACCATCCCAGCACTACACTAACCCCTGCCAATTCAAGCTTAGAGTAACACCAATTAGAGGGTTACGTTGTGTCAAAACAGTGTTGTGCATCTGTACATAATCCAGTGATTGTCATGAGTAAGGATTTCAGGTTGCAGCATCAAGCCAACAGTTTTAGTGTACAGCCCATTTTAGAAAAACAGTAATTTGCATGACACAACATTTTTCCATTCTTGATATGGACTTCACTTCATTTCCTGAATTAAGAGACATGGTAAGAACCCCACCCAGCCCGTTAGTGTCAGACTGTTGTTTTTTGAACATTCCAAATACATTACGGCCTTATTAGTGAAGGAGACAGATAATCTTGGGTGCCCAGTCAGCAGCATTTGAGGCATTTGAGTTGCTAAATTTGGAAAAGCCGGGTCGAAGTTTCCTGACTCTGGGTGTCTCCTGCACAGAATTCTAGGAAAACGCCCCCAATGGGATATGTTTATAGTTCAGTGGGTCTGGGGTTCATTGTTTGGGACACAATGCTTGGTCTGCCTGGAGCCAACCCTAGACATCAAACGGCAGGGTGAGTTTGCCCATGGCTGGCCACGGGCCAGTCGGCTGGGACGTTATCAGGACACGCGCACAGCCCATAATCAGTCACAGACTGATGCTGAGAGTCTACTGGGCAATTTGAATTTAAAAGGAGAGCAAACTGTTTGAATATGGCAATAAATAGCAAGCAGTAGCATTTAACATTGTGTGTAAGCTGGATGCCATCCCCTCTCATCCATCCTTTTCAAAACTACTGTCCTACTGTCTACTGTGGGGTCCTGTTTGGACCCCACAGTCGAAGCCTGAAATTGCTGAAGTCTAAAAGTAGAAAGTATAAAACATCATAGCTCATAAATCTTACAGCTGTTGGAATGGGCATGCTGCAGTCACCTTTCCCCTTCCTCCATTTCTTTAGAATATTGTGACTGCACCCTCTCCTTCACATACCAAAACAATGAAGCACTCAGTTTGTTGATAAATCCTTCATGTGCATTGCAAGGACTGAT
>OMKZ01017556.1:31621-44143 GCA_900302535.1 Neoniphon sammara
ACACACACACTCTTTACCCTTAACTGTATCTCTCTTTTTCTTTTTTCTCGTTTTTTCCTTTTTTCTTTTTTTTTTTCTTTTAATAACAGACTCTGTGTTCCTATCTCCACCTTGGAAATAATTGTTTGAAAACAGGAACATCCAGTACTATAGCTAGAGATACACTGTTGAAACAACTGGACTTTGATTCCAAACAGCTACAACAGCTGACAAAAGTCTCAGTAGGCAAAAAAGAGCGGATAATAGAAATGATTAAAAAAAAAGCTCATTTGATACATATTCTCCCATATTTCTTAAAATGCAAGCACAAATAAATTTGTGTTTATATTTATTTTAATAGGGGAAAATGCAATGTTGTGCAATATGTAAACAATGACTAAAATCAGGGTTTTTCTACACAGGTATGGGGGCATTTAAGGCTCACCACTGAGGCCAGATGATGTTACTATTGATAATGAGTCAAAACAAGCAGAGAGAAAACACTTCCCCTCTGTAGCTGCATAACAGTAGCTGAGTTTTCCTTGGCGCCCTCCTCCTCCAATGTTGAGGAGGGAGACATGCAAATTTATCTGAGTAAAAAAATCCTCCCCAGACCTTGCGTCTTCAGAGGCAGGCACAACTTCACAAACTCACAACAAGGACAAAGGACGGGAAAATCCAGTTTGAACTTGAGCTTGAGGACAAATGCATGCAATCCACTCTCTTTTCAAGGGATTGATGATTTGCAACTGTTGATTTTTGCCATAGAAATAAAGAGAAAATTCAGTGAACTTTATTGGACAATATTTTGTCCTTATTACAGAGCCATGGGGAGCACAATGAAGACATAACCCAGGTAATTCTTTGGGATTTTAATACTGTCCTACTGAATTGTCCTATTGAATACATGTACAGTCAATTTGATTTGTAATTAACCAAAGTGTGATTTTGCCATAGTTTGATTCTGTCTGGAATATAGATCAAATTTACAATTTAGCTGGAATATACAGTTGTGAAAACTTTGTGGGACAAATATATTTTTAAAGAATATGACAGCATACTCAGACATCTACTGAACACAACAAATTATACGTAATTGTGACAATAAGGATGATAATAATAATCTTCATGTTATTATTTTCATTATATTTTCTCTGGAATTTTAGCAGCATAAATGTATCATTATATTATCGTGCAAAGAGCCCTTACTAGCAGGAAAACATTGAACATTATCATTTGGCAGTCTAATACCACTTAAATGTGTTTGTACTATGTAAAACCGAGCTGCTTTTAGCTTTGACAGCTCTAAACCCCGCCCATCTCATTTGCGTCAAGTTAGCCACACATAGCCAGAATATGACCGGAAGTTAGTAGAATATACATTTGTAATGCCAAATTCATATTTGTTGTGAATATTTGTTGTGAGGGTAAGGAAGGGAGAAACAAAAATGTATTTGTTTCATTTTTACATATATTATTCGGACGGTTTGTTCTTTATTTTCACTTTGGTCCTTTACATTAATCCAAACTGTTGCAATGTGTTCGTTAGTCGGCGGTTTGTTTTGACATTTCAACCGGAAATAGTACTGATATTTGGCAACCTTGCCACTAATGTCCGTCTGTGTGTGTCCATCTTTCCCACTGCACTCGACCTCCACACCGTTTGTTGGGCCGTATCAAATGCAGCATAGCTCGCACAGACAAAACTAACTCGACCTAATCCTCCAAGTCCATGGCAGTTATTGTTTCCTCTTTTGGTAACCCCATTACTCTTTAAAAATTCCGCCTAAAAAGAAAAAGCGATCTACCCCCACTTTTGGGCTTTCAGCACACGTAAGTAGCGACGTTGTTGTTAGCATGTTGCTAAACTTACCCGGCTAGTTTACGGGCAAGCCCTAAATGGCAGCTTTCAGAAATATTATAGCTTTCTTAATGATTAGCAAAATGACTGATGGAGCTTTACATAACAACGGTATCGTTGAATATCAATCTTGTCGGTAGCTGTTAACTAGCCCTACAAATGTTAGCATCGCTGCCTAATATAACGTAGCAAGCTAGGTTAGCTTAACGTTACCCAGAAATGTTGACGTTATGTTTTGAAATGACAACTGGGTCAGTCAGCTGGGTATTTAGCAAAGCACACTCTGGTTGGTAGCTAACACTATGGAAATATTGGTAGGTGATTACCTAATGTTATAATGAGCTTTGTGTTGGGGTTTAAGCAGGTGTGAATTAGCCTTTTAAATCAAGTCATTCATTACCATATTTAACTGCATGTTTTCACCGTATTTATGCCGGTGTGTAGCCATTGCGCCGCCCCTACCCCTTTGCCCTTTGATAACATCGTCAGTAATTAGTATATACAAGTGCTTACTCGTGTTTACGCTAATCCCTTTTGCCAGTATGCCAGTTTGCCAGTAAAGTAAGGGTCAGGTATTGCCCTTGCTACGCATCAGGGCATCAAGGTGTTTGAATTTGGAAAAATGTGAAAACAAAACGCAAGTTTTTGAAAAGTAATATATAAACAGAGTTTGTCATTAGTACCATTATTGCTATTATTGGTGCCTAGCGATATGTTATTATCATATTAATATTGTGATAGGAGACCAGATATAGTCTGGGATTTTGGATATCATATAATGATGTGAGTTAAGTGTTGTCTTTTCCTGGTTTTAAAACCTGCATTACAGTAAAGGGATGCAATTTCCTGAACTTATTAGACTGTTCTAGCTGTTATTTACCTCTACCTGCTTGGTCATCATTTTCCTCAGTCAGTGTCTGAGTTCTGTGTGCCTTGACCCCATCTGTCTGTCTGCAGGTGTATAACAACTATCCAGAGGGACTAGGGGCGGCTCTCTACCGAGAGCCGTTTGACTTCAACGCCGAGCCACCTTGGGATCCTAGCTGATAGTGGAGGAGTTCCATCTCAGGACTCGTCCATGTGAGTAGGTGGGAGCAGGGGCCAAATGAAGAATGAATGCATCCTCTTTCACTTCAGGACAGGATATGCTGAAAAGAGAAAAATATGCCAGCAGGACCCTATTTTCTGCTGCATTTGTTTATGTGCATGTGCTTGCTTGTATAAACTCTTGTGACAAACTGTTTCACAGAAATAGAAGACAGAATGAGTAAATGGGTGGATTAATCAGCAGCATGTCCCAGATAAATCACAAACAGCCTGTAGTTATTTCAGATCTAACATTGCAGATCTATTTTGAGCACTTCTATTTCAATAACGGGACGTGGTGTTCTGGGCTACTTTTATTTTAAGTATTTTGTTACTTGCTTTGATTTTGTAATAACAGAGGGTGCAATTTGATAGTAGATATTTGTTCTCCTAATGTGTGAAATATTAAATAATTTTCATGATACCACATACAGTAGTAGTGGATATGATTTATTACTGTACAGGGATTAAACCCCCTTCCCTTCTCCAAAGCCACTGCCCCTTTATTTATATCAGTATTTTTCATGTTTATATTTAAGACAACAGATTTTAATGTCTGCTGATGCTAATTTGGAGTTAGTTCTGCTTGTTGCCCTAGAGTTATCTTTGGGCCTTGATTATCCAGCTCTTTGACTGCCAAAGACTAATCCCTTGTACAAAACTGTCAATACCTGCACCCTTTTTACAGCAGTAACCCCTGCCATGTCACAGCAGTCTACCACGCAACAGGGTTTTTAGACAGTCTGTCTACACACATTGTTAGTCTCCCCCATTGAACCTCCCAAAACTACAGAGTCATTTCACATCTGGTCCAAGCCAGACCGCTGCGCCCCTCTGACGCATTGTGTAACATTATCGAAAGTAGAGTTGTGACACCAATGCCGCCAGTATTGTACCCTGGTTAATGCCATCAAAAGGAACCTTTACGGGTCACCACCTCAGGGATTAATGGTGTTTGTTGGGAGTAATTGATGGTAAAGTAAACGAACCCTGTGCCCCAGTGTCGGTGTTTTCACAGCAGCTGTTCAGATGAATAGGCCTCTTCCACGAAGCTAACCTGTAACGCAGCATCCATTCTGTGCTGTGATTGGCTGCTCGCTGAAAATGGCTCATTTCACTGGGGATCTGATTGGAGAGGTTTAACATTTAGGCTAGAGCTAATGAACAGTCTAGAGAGGAGTTGGAGAATGATTGTGAATATGCATCATCCTAATTGGGTTGAATTGTTTTACCTCTTGAACCTCATATCTCACACTGATTTGTCTCTTCCTCTTGTACAGTTTGTTGCATAAGTCTAGGACCCCAGGGGCTCGAGAGGGTGTGAGTGAGACCACTTCAGAGTAGCCATATTCTTTATGCCTGTCGGATTAGCAGAGAACGGTTGAGAGGATGAAAGGAATCGCTGACGAACCGCAGTATTCCATTGGCTTGCTGGAGGGAGGCGCGGCCCTCAGTGATGTGATTGACAATCACATTTATGAACAAACCCTGGTAAGGAATAACACTGTCACAACATGCATATTCAGCATTTGCAAGTCTGGATTTCTTGTTGTCTTAGAATTGTCTCACACATGCGCTTGTAGTGTGTGATACAGTCTATTCCAAAATGGTAACTTAAGTGTGAGGTTTTAAGTGAAACAAAAGACTTTTTGTTATTCTATTCTTTCTCTCTGAAAGACAGACATTTGCTCAAATGTGATTTTGTTTGTAACGTAGCAAACTGTATGTATAGTATTTGTGCTGTTTTTAGTCTAAGTGACTTTTCTCTAACTTGCCTGAATGCCATGTACTCTCTTTTCTTGTTCCTCAGGCTGAAAAGAGTGCGTTCTTTGTAGCAGACCTGGGAGTTATAATGAGGCAGCATGTTCGCTGGCGAACCCACATGGCCCAGATTCGGGCCTACTATGCTGTCAGATGCAACAGTAGCCCAGCTGTTATCGAAGTTCTTGCTGCCCTTGGCACTGGATTCATATGTACCAACAAGGTACCTTGTTGCACGGCATTCACCAAGACTAGTATGATAGATAGGTCCTCTAACTTCAGGTATCTCCACAGTTATAACAAGTCACATGTGTCATGAAATTGGAATTGGATCTGCAATTCTGAATTTAGTTTCACTCACTCCAATTACGCACCCCCCCATTACCCCTCCCCCTGAGCATGTAGAAGGCTGTAGCCTTCTTGTTTGGATTAGTATTGAAAAAAAAAAAACTCTATGGCTGCATCCATTAGAATAGGGTTACTAGCACCACCGAGTGGTCAGCATAACTCAGCATCATTGCCCACCATTGCAATCATATTATGTCCATAAGGATCCATACAGTATGAATATGGTATGATGAAATGTTTTCTTTTCCTGTGTACCTTAAATGAACATTGCTCTGTCTTTGTTTGTTTCAGTCTGAGCTAGAGCTGGTGCAGAATCATGGTATTCCCTCTGAAGACATCATCTACAGTGGTGTTTGCAAACAGCTCTCCCAGATTAAGTATGCTGCTAAAAATGGCATTGACCTCCTGGTGTGCGATAATGAAGCAGAGCTACGGAAGATTGCTCGCTGCCACCCCAGTGCCAAGTAGGTTCTCCCTTATGTTGGAACAAGTCCTAGTCCCGGTTGTTTGTAACTTTAAAGTTTAAAGTTTACCTTTGTTAAATAACTGGTTATGCAAGTATAGTCCCTTGTTTTTATCTGTTATTTAGTTTGTTGTAAGTTATTAGTTACTATTTCTTGTACAGCATATCACCTAAAAATATGTCTCACCTTTTGTTACAATAAAGTCAAGCTCGAACCTTAACTGTGCTTTTGTCTCTTGTAGCTTAATTCTAACTTTCCATGCTTTCACCTTTAACTCATCTGGGTTTTTTTTTTTCAACAAAGCAGTAACCAGAGTTTTTTTTTCTTCTGTTATCTTTTGATCCAGGTTGTTGATCCAGGTGTCCACAGAAGCATCCAGCCAGGAGGAGGAGATGAGCATGATGTTCGGCTGCTCCCTCAAAGACTGCAGGCATCTGCTGGAGAGTGCTAAGGAGCTGGGTGTACAGGTCGTGGGGGTTAGGTGAGGCTTGCAGAAATGCACTGTGGATGGTTGGCTTTCTAGTTAACATTAACAACTGAACTGTAACCACAAACATATCTTCTATCATATTACAAGCTACATACATAGCAGCAGTTGATACACCACAACATGATTTATTATAAAATACCTAGAGCACGTGTTGTCTACAGTTAAACCCCATACACCATCTTCATCATATTCACTGAATCAGTGCAGTCCATGCAATCTAATCACATCGAAGAAAGCTATTGCATCGTATGATGTCATGTGAAATTCATTTGCATACGGAGTTGTATGAAAATGTACAGCTAATATGTGATGATTTACAATTCAAGTTAAATTTTCATAATAATGCAGTGTAAGTAATGAGATATTGCTCAGTAACAAGCGGACATGGTTTCTTGATAATGAAGCACTGGACACCATGACAAAGTGTAATAGGACACAGGTAGGGAGCAGTGAAGAGTCTCACCTCCAGCTGACTGAACTGAGTTTGCGAGCATTGGCAACACTTTGTAAAACTGAAGCCAAATCTCCCATGATTCATTTCCCTTTATTGTAGAGAACATTGTACTATTAACCATGTTGTTTTGACCACCTCATTCTTTTGTTAAAATAATGATTCCAGCCAAGCTGTGTACTGTTCCAGGATTAATTCTTAACCTATTGTTAAAGCAAAGTTTGAACATTTTTATCCCTGTTTTCCCTCACAGGTTCCATATCTCCTGCTCCTGTGAGGATGACCAGGCATACGTTCATGCCATCTCTGATGCCCGTTGTGTCTTTGATATGGGAGTACGTAACGAATGAAATTACCTTCTATGCATGTAGTTATAGACTTCAGTGAACACCATTGTTTTTACTCGTGTCACGCACCAGTTGACTGAACACTTATGACGGGTTCACTCCAGAAACATTCACAGCTTAGGTAATTACACCCGCATGGGCTACACATTTACAAGCTATTTTCCTACCTCAGGAGGATATTGGCTTCAGTATGAAGATCCTTGACATTGGAGGCGGCTTCAGTGGCTCTGAGACCCAGCTGGAACAGGTCAGTGTGTTTCCATCTGCTGTTTACATAATTCTGAATCAGGATCCAACTTGACCAGTGGTGTGCAGTGGGTGAGAGGTCACAGCTGAACCACTCTGCGAAGCTTGACAGTGTGATTAAACTAAGTAATGTATTAATTGTAAGGTGTTTGGGTCATACCTTTTACCACTATCGTCTTCTCTGGCAGATTAACAGTGCAATCATGTCTGTGGTGGACGTATACTTCCCTCCTTCTACCGGGGTTTCCATTATTGCTGAGCCCGGCAGCTACTTTGTGTCCTCCGCTTTCACCCTGGCTGTCAACATCATCTCCAAGGAAGTGGTGGCACGAGATCGACAGGACCAGGCACACGGTTGGTGTCATGATACTCACTTTCCAAACACTGTTTACTGAAAATGTACAGTGAGGAATATTATGTCTGAGGGTTTGGAATCCCAGGAACAATCAAACTCTTCAATAGTCAAGCCAAAGAGAACCACATCGATGCGCGATTCACAGAAATGAAAATATAAGACTTCATAAAAAGAGGTTTCTAAATTAATGAATATATTTCATAAATTATATGTCTGTCATCTCTGTGTACAGATGAGCCGTCTCCCGATGATGAGCCAGAGTTCCAGTACTATATGAACGAGGGTGTGTATGGATCGTTTGCCAGCAAACTGACTGAAACACTGATTCCTGCACCATCTGTGCATAGGGTGAGTTGGTCTCACATATTCTTTATGGCTCAAGGTGTAACCCTAGTATAACAGTATTTGTAGCACCAAATGTCAAATCCTTACGGAGTCAGTGGCTACATTAACATGCTAGAATAACCCAGCTATTGGCCATGCTCCTGTTAAGTTCTTAAGCGTTTTACATGCATCTTTAATACCCTATGACTGAGGATCCCAGTCATGAATAAACAAATTAACAGAATATTACCGTACCTGCTAATTACCCCTCCCTTTTTGACTGAGTAATAGCAGGTTAGGCTTCTAATACAAGGGGAAGAAATTATCCCAGATAAGCATTATGATCTTTGTGTTGCTCTTGACAAATGGGTGTAACCTGAGGTTGACACTGTCAACCTCAGGTTACAGGCAATTTTACTTGCCATATAAAGAGTCATCGAGACATTGAGAATACCAGGCAATAATTGCTGCTAGAACTGCATTCAATCTAACAAATTTACTTATGATACCAATGTGGTTTATCTGGCAATAATGGGTGATAGATTGGAGGCAGGACCTGTGGAAATGGGTGGAACTAGTTATGCTAGAGTATGCTGATGTCGGATGGAATGATAGCTTTTGCATAGGATTCATCTGTCAACTAGTGCAGTGCGTAATGAAGCCTTGCCATTCCTCTGTGCATCTGTACCTTGTTTCTTTCCTTATATTTTAATCGGAGGTAACATAAAATTAATTAAAACATTGACATAAAATAATTACGCATTCTTCAGCAATCATCTAGAACATAAAATTTTTACTCACCTGAGTTTTGTACAATGTGTGTTTATTGTGTTTAATGTGTTAGTTTCCTTTTCCACTCTCTTTTCCTGCACATGCGCACACATAAAAGCCAGTCAGAAATTTGAGTAAGGGTTTACATGGCCCAGTAATCAGGTTTCTCCAGCAGAAATCCAGCTTGAATAACCCAATTTCTTGTAATCTTTTACCCTGATTATAAAAACCGACTTTGTCAGTAACTGTCATTCTGTGTGAAACACTGGAAGGAAAATTCCACGCATGTAAATGTAGCCAGTAGGCACTGTGTTGAACTTATCATTTAGATTCATGTGTTCACCCTTAAATAGTGTTGTACAGGGTTCCCTTTGATCATCCATCTTAAACACAAACTCACAATTGTTAAGCTCACTTCTGGCTCTTTAAACGCAGCCTAAATTAGTTTCTGTTTTGCTTGTATGCTTAAGTCATTTGTGTTTGGTGTGCTAGCAGAACACTACCCTGGACGATCCAGTGTTCAGCAGCAGCCTGTGGGGTCCGTCTGGGGACGACATGGACCAGGTGGTGGAGCACTGTCTGTTGCCTGAGCTCAGCATTGGAGACTGGCTGATGTTCACCCACGCTGGGGCCTACAGTCTGGGTCAGCCAATATCCACCTCCAGCGACACACCCACTCCGCCTGTCTACTACGTCATCTCCTCTGGAGACTGGTGAGAAAGTCACTAACAGAGGAGGTTTAAAATGGGGGGGGGGTGAATTTGTGAGTGATTAGTATGACAGTTTGCTAAGTTACAGATGTAATAGATTACTTAATTTGGGTGATCAAGCTTACACTTTCAGAGAAGCTTGTGGAGTTAAGGCCTTGGTGTTTTTTAGGTGCAAATAAGCAGAGAATTCAGTCCCTGTCTCATTTCCTTCCAACAGGTTTGAGATGCAGGACACTGGTGTCACCCAGGAGATCACCCTTAAGAACTTCTCATTGGTCCCTTATTTCCTCAATTCCTGCCAATCAGAGGCTGCCCTCTCTGTCCCAGCTTAGCTATAGTCAGCCCATGAAGGCTTTTATCTTCCCATTCTGGTTTTTGCTGCCAGCGTCCTCTGGCCTACATTCCTCTGGGATGAACTGGACAGACAGTGCAGATAGTGCTTGAAATTGCTGGGACCAGATTGATCTAGCAAACCCAATGTACAGTACACTATGTGGCTGGACCTGAATACGCTGAGTAGATGTTAAGTTATTAGTATGCAACAAAATGGACGACTTCAAAACTAAAGATGGAATCTTCCCTTTGCTTTGGGCATCCCATGGCATTACAGTTTACACACGTACAGTAGACATATAATTGATTTTAACTGATATTAGTTGAAACATGTATTATCTATATCTTCACTGCTGTTGTCAGTCTTGTAAAGTAAATGTCTATCCCTGAGTGAAGCAGTGTATTTAAACAGCAACCTGGTTTTGAGACATTTTTGGATGCTTTGCTACAAGAAAAAAATATTTATGTATATTTATGATTTTATTTGGTTGTATAGTTTTTGTTTTGTGATAAAAGCTTGACTCCATTGCATTGCATTTATAATCAGTTAGCCCACTCAGTATTTTGCAAGGAGGGCATGCAGCACCACACTGCTGCACAGACGAAAGTCCATTTACTCAACCACCTGGTGCAGTAAATGGAGTGAATGTGGTTAATGGGCAGCATCACCATGAAATCATGGCTCTACTACTGTCAGGTCTGGTCTGGTTGGGAAGCAGTGGAAAGCTCATGGTTCAGTGTTCACCAGTTAACTGGTGTTTCAGTGTGTTTTCTCTCCAAAGTGCTGAGTGCTGCCTTAGCTGGCTCCCAGACTAGTGGCAGATAAGGACTGGCAGGTTATTGCTATGCCTTGTCGTAGCAAAATATGCTTATTAGACAGAACGTGCTGGAGATGGCACAAGGGAAGTGTTAGGGGAATAAGGAGGCAACAGTTGAGGAAGGGCTGCTTTTTGAAAAGCATCCCTCATATTGCTAGAACCCTTACTTTTTGCCATGTCTATTGATATTTATATTGTGCTGTTTAAAAACAATTAATTTTTCAACATTTATGATTGTGTTGAAAGAATGTTATTTCATACCTGTACAAGTATACTTGGAAAGTGTGTACCGTATCTGTGAATTTGTCTCCCAACCTTTGTCCAAGGCATGACGAGTAACAGGCAGTAGCCTATTAACTTGTAGCTACGCTTGTAATAAACACCTCATTGACTGGATTGTGAATTATTATGTGTTCGTTTTTTGTTATTCTAGATATACCAAATGGTTTTAACTAAGGTCCTGCTGCTATTGCACAGATATACCAGAACAAGTGATACCTCTCTTTTGTGTCACCCCCTTCCCTTTCTGACAAACGGTTTCATAACATGGTCACTTCATCCCATTCTCATCCTGGATAATGTGATCATAGAGGCTAAAGAAGATTAGTTCTGGGAGCTGAAGCTCTCTTTGGGGTCAACATATCCATACAGGCACTGTTAAACAAAGTGAGTTGATGTTTAAGTCTGTTCAACGGCATGTAAAATAAGTAGGAGGCAAATACGGGGTTCCCTGTCTGGAATCAACTACTGCCACATTACAAAGTAACTGAGATGCAGCTACAGCACACAGTGATTCCTGAAGTTCCTCTTCTCTGTTAGGAGGAATTGGAAACAGAGATCTGAATGTAGAGCTTTATGCTGTTGTGTTAACTTTTACTTTAATGAAACAGAGAAGTTAACTGAGTCAAGGAGTTTCTATACCCACTACTAATTTACCACTTTGTCACAATAATACAACCTTCAAGTCAAACAAATAGGCATGTGTGTGCAAACAGCGATATTCTAGCTGATGATAACAATGATCAGTGGTAGAAAAAGTCCTAAAACCAAGTAAAAGTAGCAATACCATAATGGAAAAAAAGAACCCATAAAAAGTCCAGCATTAAAAAGTTTGCTTAAGTAAAAATATACAAGTGTTAGCAGTCAAAAGTACTAAAGTATCAAAAGTAAATGTAGTCACTGTAAAGAATAATTCCTTTCAGAGTATTACATTGCTGATGCATTAACCTGTAAGAATTTTAATTTTGTAGGTATATTCCATATGTTGTTGTCTCACAATGATAAATCATACTTTATGAGCGTATAGTGTGTTTTTCATGTAAATGTTCATTCTGCAAAGTCAGTAGTATCTGCAGCTGTCAGATAAATGTACTGGAGTAAAAAGTACAATATTTCCCTGTGAAATGTAATTGAGTATAAGCATAAAGTCTCACAGAATAGAAGTACTTATGTAAAATGTAAGAACCAAAAAATTGTACTGCACTCCTTGAGTAAATTTACTTACTTTCCACCTCTGACAATATTATATAGCTGACTATTTACCAAGAGACAAGAAATCAACACAGTGCCTTTATGTTTCATAGAGAATTCTATTTTCCCTGAAAGTAGATAGCTTTGTGCAAAATCATTTCATTACAAAAAGACAGAAAAGTTCCCGACATTCTTTGGTCAAATATCACCAAAATGTAAACATACAGTTGAATGAGCATATTTGACAAGCAGCATGTACAAAAGTACTGTCAAAGAATATTCTATACATTTGTTTAATGTAACCGCCCTATCTCAACAATTATATTTTCATGGGCTTAGCTGGCTCCAGCTTTGACATTTAAAGAAATACAGTAGTGTGATGTGCAAATGTAAACATTATCATGGGCTCCAACCTGATTCATGTTCTACTACATCTAATCAAGTAGAAACCATTAAGAAACAGAAAATCAAGAAAAGCTTTACATGTAACTTAACTTAGCTCACACAGTAAATATTAAGATTTTAGCAATGCTATGCAATTCTTATTAATTGGATGGCAACATGTAAAAGACATTTCTCATATTTCCAATTTCCCATCACAACAGTCTCTCCCATTGCAAAGGAAGCATCACAGACAAGTGACGAACCCCTTCCCAAAAACTTTCACAGTTTCAAAATTTCCTATTGGTATCCTTTTAAGATCCCTCA
>OMKZ01017558.1:6211-21292 GCA_900302535.1 Neoniphon sammara
TTCAGACGTGAAGGGTGGGTTCCTCCATTCCTGAGCCCTGGATCAGGTGCTGCAGAAGGTCATGGTAAACTGGTCTTCCACATGGCACTCCTCAATGGTGAATTCTCACTTTGTAGCTGCAGAAAACCCAACACCAGGAGAGTCAAAAACAAATTCTGAGCAATGACTTTTCTCTTTCCCTGTAGAGCAGCTAACCGGAATAGCAAAAACTAACATCATCCCCCTGGGCTCGTTCATTCCAATATGGGCAGCAGTGGAGCAGAAGTCCCATCAGCCCTTGTTGCTGCTCTTGGAGGAATGTGTGGCGGCTACCACACCAGAGCTGCAACCCCATAGCCAGGTTTACCCCATTATCACCAATAAGGGGTAGGGTTCTCATACTGAATAGTCTTGACACTGATTGGCCTAACTTGAAAGATTCGAGGCAAATCTTGAAGCTTGATCACTCATCTGTGAGATCTGGATGATTTCTTCAGATGTCTTTCAGATAGCAAGAGGGCAAACTCCAGGTTCCTGCCTAGGTATCATTCCTCTGCAATCATCCTGTACCTACAGACCTTCAAGTTTGGTCTTGGTGAAGAGGTGAGAGGGAAATTGGTCATTGCTGTGAGCAATGTCTTTAATAATCCAGTTCTGACTCCCGGTCATTGTACCCACAGGTGTACATCCACTGTAAACTGGCTGCGTGGGATCCTGAAATTCTTAACGAGCATAAGAAAGCCTGTACATATGTAAAAGAAAGTGGAAGGTAATCCTGAGCTAACTTTTCAGTGACTTTCAAACCAATAGGTTTTGGCAAATACAAGCCGATTATGACCCATTCATTGCTCCTTTTTCAGTTGGGAACTCCTAGATGACCCGTTTCAGAGCGCCCTATGTAGCTGCTGTGATTCAACTTGCAAGTCCCGGTTAAAGAGAGGAGTTGAATCAGGTATCATTTTTATACCAAGCCTAAACATCTGGCTTTACACTACACTGCTTTTGAGCCTAGAAAGTCATTGGCATCTTTTTTTTTTTTTTTTTTTTTTCCCCTTAGAGTCCCAGGGCCTGACTCAAAAGTCTGTGTTGGGACCCCTGATCATAGTGGATCATTCCAACACAAGAACCAACACGTCAGTCAAGTCTCTCATTGCAGACCCAGGTTGGTGTAGTCCAAACTATTTTGTCTACAACCATAGTCATTTAGTTCAGCTACACCTATTTCTGCAGTGGTTGGATGTTATGACGGTAATTAAATAAATGTTTTGTCAAAAGATTAAATATTTGTTCTCAATTTTTTTTCTCAATCTATTCTAGAACAAGTCCAGCCCAAGATTTCTGTATGAAGCCTTATGGATTCTACACGAGAAGTGGCAATAACTGCTGGCTTCAAACAATGTACCAGGCTTTGAGAGATCAACCTTATGTTGCAGCTGGTCTTAATAATAAAAAATACTTTTTCCACTTGAGTCATTTGAGCCATGGATAAACTAGTTCCTTATTGCCAACACATTGCATACATATAAGCTTTCTGTTGATGCAAAATAAAGAAGCCTGATGTCAACTACAGTCATGATTGTGCTCACTGACTGAGTTATAACAGTGTCTTAGTGATTAATGTAGTTAATTTCTATTGGTTTGTATCTGTCAGCAGGATATCTCCAACTTGTATTAAATGGATTACCATTTAAAATTTGGGCCAAGGAAGAATTTCAGATTTTGTTGATCTTGGATTTATGTCAAGAGGTGATATTCATTTTTTTAAGCAAACTATTAAATTAAGAAATGCCAAGGCTATGTTTGAATGTAAATGCATCAAATCACTGTGAAAACTAATATTAAGAAAAACATGTTTATCTAGGCCGCTGAAGACTGATCAACCTATAAAGTATTGAAATAAGATGATGGTAAGATATATATGTACAGTTTTGAGCTTGAAGCTCATTATAATTAGGCTGGTCGTTTATACACCTGATGTCGCTGACATAGACCAGGTGAAAGAAATCTCCTTGATTGCTGTCTCTGTCAGTGGGAATAACAAACAGTCGCAGCTTCAGTCCAGTGATCAGTCATGATGGCTTTCTTTTGGCAAGGTGCTGCACTGCTTTTGAGCCTAGCAGCTGCCATTTCAGTAACTGCAGGTAACAGCTGTCCATCAAAATGTGGGAAACCAAAGTCAACTTTTTAATAAATCTTTCTCCTCCAGTTGATCATCGGTATAAACCTGAGTTTTAATGTTGTGTCTCTCACAGACATCAAACTGGACTGTAGGCCTGATTTTGTCTCGCTGGTGTGGACAGAAACCAGATCGCAGGCTGATCCCTCGCTCATCCGTCTGGGTAACTGTCCTCCCACCGGCTTCTCTGCCGGGGAGGCTGTTTTCAATGTGGAGCTGAATGACTGTCATTTCAGAAGAATGGTAAGTAGCTTGCTTAGCATTGGGAACACTATCTCTAATCTGTACAACTGAGCGGTATTTGTCATTTCTTTTTATAGGTAACTGGGAATCAGCTAGTGTACACCAATGACCTGACCTACATTTCCTCTGACTCTCCCATGCTGGGCTTCTCTCTGCCAGTTGTCTGTGCCTATGAGAGGTTGACTTTCACATACTACTACTTCTACATTTGAGTGATAATTAACACTGAGCAAACTAATTCCTGCTGATAGAGCTCTGTGCATGTAAACAAATGGATTCCTGCTTCTTTGCCTCACACAGACCCGTTGACTGGGACCCTCCCATGTATGACCCAGTTCTGTTTCATACATATGGTCTAGGAGATCTAATATTCCACATGGAGCTTATGAACGGTGGGTCAAACATTTTGCTCAGACTCTTCAATAATGACTGGGTCCATAATAGCATGACTGTTTTTGCCATTTTAGATGACTTCTCTGGCCCGGCTCCATCTACAGCCTTTCCGCTTGGCTCCCTTATCCCTATCATGGCCAGTGTAGAGCACAAGTCCCATCAGCCCCTGTTGCTGCTTCTTGAGGAATGTGTGGCCACCACCACACCAGAGCTGCAGCCTGAAAGCAATATGTTACCGATAATCACCAATAAGGGGTAAACACTGTGTGGTATGAGAACATCAGCGGTTTCAAATTAAACTTCTGTTCCAGCAGTGAATGTCATTATTTTTTTTAAACCATGCAGATGTCTTGTGGACAGCAAAATAACGCGTTCAAAATTCGAACCAAGGCAAAAATCATCGGAGATTCACTTATCCCTTCAAGCCTTCAAGTTTGCTGTTGGAGAGGAGGTAATGTCATCTTTCCATCTTCTTTTCTGTTGATTCTTCCATAGATCAGAGGTAAGCCCTTTCTAGTTCTCGCAACATGTTTTCTCATCAGTTTAGGCGATCAGGAGTGGATAAAGACTTGAGGGAACATCCTAAGGGATTAATGGCGGCTTGAGTCTGACTTGCCTTGAACATCCCCACCCTCCCCTCTCCCCCCTTTTTCTATCAGGTATTTATCCACTGCAAGCTTGTGGCTTGGGATCCCAGTGGTCTTGACAGCAGTAAGAAGGCCTGCCACTATGTGAAAGATCATGGGTAAACAGATCATTTGGAGCAGTCTTGTCTGTCTGCCTTGACAACGGTATCAAACTTGATTAATTAAGACTGACACTTGTCGTTTCAATCTCCAATAATCTTTGCACGCTGGCAGCTGGGAGCTGCTAGATAACCCGTCATACAGCAGCCTATGTGACTGCTGTGATTCCAGCTGTAAGTCCAGGAGGACAAGGAGTATTGTAACAGGTACTGAAATGCTTTTCAAAATAACTCAAATGTTTGCGATAAAATGGTCTCATAGTAGTCTAATGTTAACTTTTTCAGGGAAGCATGGGATAGCACATAATGCGGTCCTTGGGCCACTTACTATCAAGACTTGAATGCTTGAAGATTTCCAAGTAAGGAACATAATTAAATTTACACTGCAGTCTTTGTGTCAGAAGCTTCACTAACTTTAACAAATTCCTTTTGTTTCAGGAATGGTTTCATCTCCTTGTGGTCTGGTTACCACATTCCTTCAGTCAGTGATTTTTAGTCTTGGTTTGACAATAAAATGTTCAACTTTAAAAATGTCCACTGATCATTTCCCTTGTGATTCTGAGCTCATTTAGCTATATGTAACATGTATCACAATGACTTAGAGCATATCTTACAAATGTGCTTAATTTGTCTTCCTGGTTCAGTTTTGAGTAGGCCTGTCACTGATCTGTAAATTGACTTGAAGTATGATTATCAACAGTTAAATTAAAACTTACATTTAATGGTTTGACATTATGTATGTCTAATTAAATGTTCCTGTGCACGCTGATTGGTAAATGGCTTGCTTTACTCTATCTACCTCAGGTGCAGTTAGGCAACCAGAAATGTACTTTGTGTACCAAGAATGTGGTACCAACCTTCAGAAGGGAAAAATTCTTAACCTACATACATGGTACATTTATGTATTTATTTTAATAAATGGGACCTCTAAAAGTAGTATTATAGAAGTATATTGCAATGCTTTTTTTATTCTTCATAATTAAATTGAACTTAAATGAGCTATAATTAATCCTCAAAGCATTCAAATTACACATTCTTAATTAGGTTAGTCATTTACTACTCAACACAGTAATTAGGAGGGTTTTTTTTTCTACACATTGGTGTAGAGGGCTTCATCAGCGTAGCATCAAGTTGGCAGCCCTTTTGACAAATGTCAATTTGTGCTGAGAAAAAGTATCTATTAGGGACTCAGTTATGGGGAATTAAGTATTTCAACATCTATCATAAATGCTGATAATGGCCTCCATTTTATAATATGCATCAAATAGAGCAAGGAGCAACCAAATTTTGCTCCAACCAAGGAGCAAAATTGCACTGATCCTGTTCATTTACCATTGCTGTACTCATTTTACATTGGGTGCAGCAGAAACCCACTGAGATATTTTGACTGGTAACATTTTTGCTGACCTTGAGGCATAGTGGGATGTTTCTGTAAACATCATCTCCCACATCAAGCTGAATTACAGCTGCACTGGATGAGTAATCCTGATGATCCCTTTCCTTTTTAAATTCGAGCGTACATCCCACATCCTGGCTGTTTCTCCTCTTGCCTGCATCGACTGGAAAGACACTTTGTGACCAAGTTATCTGTCTCAGCTAGTAGACCTTCCTGATAATGTGCACATTTTTGCACAAGTCAGGCAATGGGAAGGTACTCTCAACTGTACTCTTTAGGACCACAATTTAGAGTAGAAGGAAAGTAGAATAAACTACAATCACTTTATAAAAATTCCTATCCTTCCAGCAGGTCCCATTGAGTTTCTTCTGCACTCAATTTGGCCTCCATGATTCTGATCAGGCAACATGGCGGGTGAATCAGATTATTACAATTTGACGTTCCTAGAGGGGAACAAAGGAACAAGAAAACATTCAGTGAATAGCATCATATACAGTATTATTGCTGGAAACCTGCTACAGTGGAAGACCTAGAAACTTGAATGTCACTAGTTTACTGACTCTTTGTGGAAATAAGATAGTGGAGCCTCCTATTGGCAACAACTAAACATTGCTGGGGACAGGGTCCGGCAAGCACAGGCCTGGCTGTTTTAATTTGAAGCTGTAAACGGTGCACAGCATTGTCATGTATGAACGCAGAGCTAAAATTTTAGTGCACTACAGACATGTATTACTTCAGAACAAATATGTGGCTGGCTTTTTGTCACTGGTCTTCAGCCTGGCCTTCTTATCAACAAATTCAGTCTTTATGTATCAAAGTTTAATTCTTTATCAACAAATCCCCAATCTTTCAGCTCATTCCAGATGATCAGGCTGGTGCCTTATTGCTAAAATGCCTTCTGATCCTGAGTAGCATCCCTCTCTTTATCCCTCCACCCATTCTGCTCTGTTAAAGCAGCAATAGTATATAAAACTTGTACAGTGTCACCAGTTTTGCCTTTCTCACTTCCAAAACAGGCGATCTGGCATTAATGATGAAGTTGCAATTCCTAATTGGATCAAACACCAAATTGGAAACAGAAAATTGCATGACATGGTGTTTATCAATTCTTACTTGACTATATTGGATTTTTCTAGCACATAGTAACATGGAGAAGGCTTTCAGTAGGATGATGGGCAGGGATCAGCTGCAGCAACCTACCTGCTGAACAAAACAACAACAACAGCCTAAACTAGTCTAGCTGGTTATGCTGGTTATGCTCTTAATATCAGTGCTGTTTTGATTTGGTAAACAACAATCCAAAAGTATGAGTCCACTGCCAAGACCTCTTTTGCTTTGAAAGATTGTACAAGTTTTTGCAGAATTTGAGAATCACATTATTCCAGCAGTCTAATCCAGCATCCCAGACAGAGCCTTGTGATGTTACTGCATGTTTTGCATTTTCCCTTTTCAAATGTTTGCAAAGTTGTTGAGTGGAGTTGAGGTGTGGTGACTATGAAGGCGAAACATCCCTACAGCTTGGTGGTTTTATGCTCTGCTGCATTAACCTCCCATGCACCCGTCTCCCCACCTCTCCAATTGCAACCGTAAAGCTCAAACTCTCAAACTGATTCATCAACATTTCCCTAGCACTGCTTTACTAAGCTTGACATTGCAGACAACTTGATAATATTTTTAACGGAATTCCTCTTTCAGCTTAAAGCACTTGCTATTGCCAAAATGTATACAGAACAATATTTAGAATCATAATACCTTGTTTTAATTGTTGAATGACTAAAACAATTCACACTGTGTAGGGTATTAGGACCATACATGTGTTAATATTTGAATGTAACATATAGTGGGATAACAATTTGAGAAAACCTAACCATGGTGTGTGACATTCACTAAGATGTTCAGATATATTTCACAAAGAATTTCTTAGATATTGAGAAATGAAAAAATCTGTTTTAAATAATGTATTTTTGTGTTATTCTACTGTTAGCTAGTACCATCATCAGTGTTTGCATTAATTCCATTAATATCAGATGTGTCTTGCCAGCTGAGACTAGCAAAGACCTGCGGCTGAGAGTACCAACCAGCAACCAGCTTTAGGCAAGTTATTTTATTTATTTATTTTTTTCCCTTCCCCAAACAGGGCGAGGTCTTGGTTTTGACATCATGACCCATCCTACATACCAAATGCAGTCATCTGCCTTCCACAGTTCCAAGAGTCCCACCTATTGAGCCTGGTGTTGCGTGTAGCCTTAGGACTATGCAAGATGCTTCATTTTAGGCAAATGAGATCCTAAGATATTGTTTAATGAAACTAAATGGCAGTAACTCCATTGTAATTAATTATTAATAATATAGTGTTATTTTTCCACCATGCAATATGGCTTTGTGGTTGAGTGTCACACTGGTCCGAGTGTGAGTGGTGGCGCATAGACATTTAAGTTTACTGTTATGTGCTCAAAGGTGCATGTTCATCAGGTGTGGTTTTTAATATCACTCATGAAAAAAGTAGAAATACGCACCCTGACTGCTGGACCGAGGCAGAAAAACCCGCACAGCCGTATACTATACAAAAACTCAACTTCCACTTGCCTCTTCTAACGGCACTCAGCCAATTAGAACACCTGCTGTCACTGCGCCACAGAAGCGAGGTCCGCTAGTCGTCATGCTAAAACGTCCCGCCACTTCCACCTTCACACCACGATCACCGCACAGTCTGAGTAGGGTGACAGGTAATACTGTTAGTTAATATAGATAAAAACAAATTTACCGGCCACCATGCCATTGAGTTTAGCGTCTGTTTGTTGCCTTTTGTCTATATCCGAACTATGTAGCCACTTTTCCCCCATAATGATAACGTCTCTAGCTAGCTAGAAACTTTGGCTAGGTGGCTAATGTTAGCATATCGGAGCTAAGGAGTAAGCTACATCAGTGGTTCCAAAAGTGGGGTCCAGGGAGCACAAGGGGCCTATGTGAAGTAACAGGGGGTCCCCAGCAAAATTGGCGATAGCTACATTTAGCTAGTCATATCTAACAACAAAAATCTATGGAATGGGGGTCCATGGCCCAAGACATATCTATTTGGGGGTCTTTGACATAGAATGGTTGGAGATCCTGTGAGCTTAACTACTCTCTCTCTCTCTCTCTCTCTCTCTCTCTCTCTCTCTCTCTCTCTCTCTCTGTGACAGAGAGAAAAAGAAAAAGCGAGAAGAGGCAGATACTTGTGGCTTTCAGCTGTAGCTAAGTTAAGCTAGGTGGTTTTGAAGTTGTGGTTGACTTTGTTTAGGGATGATGGCGTGATGACTCCACATTGTACAAAATGTTTTTGGGCAAAAATACCAGAAATCATTTTGAAGTCCCAGTGCAATAAAAACTTGGTGAAACTCAAACCAGGGTTCATATGAAAAAAGAACTCTCAAAAGCATGCAGGGTAAACCTGTGTTTTTAAATATTAACAAACTATTGTCCATTAAGCTGACCCAAGACTTCTGTCTGACCCCAGGCCCAGCGGCAAGAAGTACTGATAATGGATTGGTTCCACTGTAATCGGTGCTTCAGGAGGAAAGCCCAGAAGTTTGCTGTATCCAGCTGTGGCCACATCTGCTGTGAAGGATGCATCAATCCTAGTATGACAGTTATATTGACTGCTCTGCTTGTCATAACACTATTTACTTTTGTTTCCATTCCCCTAAAAACTCTTAATTCTTCGAAACCACGACTGTCTTTTATTTGACGCAGTGTGAGAGAATGTTTCAGACTATTTTCGCCTTTTACTTTTCACCACAGAGCAGTGCAACATATGTGGAGCCACCTGCAATTATCTGCCCATCACAGATGAGGTTGGTCTGTAGGTAGCATGTACACTGAAGACCATGGTGCTGCCAACAGAGAATGACCCTGCTATTTTACGTGGACATAAAATATCTTCTCAAATTCCTGTTTTCAGATGAAGCCTCAGGAAAAAGTGTTTTTCAAGGACCCTGTGGAGCTCATTCAGTCACGACTGGAGCACATCACACAAGTATGTGTTTCTTCCGTCACTCCAAGCTCTCCTGCTGCCTTTTTAATTATTGCTGTCCTATGTGAGCCATCAGTTAATCTACAATAGATATTCGACATCGTCTCAGGATCATCATGTCGTAGAATCCTTTGGGATGCCCTTAGTTAATATCCATTAGCCAAAGTTTCTCATAGACTCATAACTCATTTGCACTGAAAGAACATCTTACAGCTTGGCCTTCATCCCCCACAGATTGCACTTTTTCAACGGACTCAGAAGGAAAGAGTCACAGCCTACTTCAAACATAAATCCATGGAATTGGAAAGGCGTCTGAAGGAGGTCACTGAGCAGGGTTTTAGGTGACATTTTACCTCTCACTGTTGTTCCTCTGTCCCTGTGTATACATTACTCCACTTTGCAATCATTCTTACCATATCTGTTTTTGGCAGGCAACTTTCAGAGCTGAAAAGAGAGAATGCCGAATTAAAAAAGCCCCTTTCTCAGAGGAGGGTAAGTGTTGCAAGAGGCTGATAACAACAAAAGGTTGATACTGCCTAAAATGCCAATGTTCAGATAAAACTCTGGATATCTTCCTTCTCCAATAAAGGTTTCACCAGGACAATTCCAAGCAAATGGGTAAAGGCCACCTAACATTTCAGTAAATCCTCTTTTGTAATAAACATTGCAGTATTAATGTTCAAATAAATAAGATGCCTGAGTAGCAGTTTGCCATGTACATGTTCCCACAGTGCTCAAAGGATGTCCCTCCCTGTGGCTGTCACCTCCCCAGGTAAGCTTAATGATTAATACTTATTTGCTCTGGTCATTTTTTTAAATATGAATGGTCCATTTTACATCATTTGATTCAAGTCGTTGAGGCTTGTAAACTTATCTGTGCCATGTTATTTGTTTTCATTCCCCAGTCACCCCTCGCTTACGAAATATAAGGTATTACAAAGTCATGTTCAAATGGATTTCATTCTTTCTTTACTGCATCATCACACATCTACACTATCAAAACACTGATGTCCCACCAGTAAATCTGACCAAAGCCTTGCAAAACATCTATAGTTCGAATATTTTGACTTGGTGTCTGTGGCTCAGTCACCCAGGTTCATCTGAATCCCAAGGGAGGGCAAGAGACAGAGCTCCAAGACTTTCCCTCACAGTAAGCCTCCTAATTAGATTGACTACATCTTGTTTTCAGGCTCAGCTACATTTTAATGAATTGGGAACCATATTTGAAGAGTCTCTTGTGCAAATTAGGTATCCACCACTTGAAAAAAAGTCATATCTACACTTAAAAAACAATTGTGCTACTTTATTAAAATCACTACACATTAACAGACTGGATCCTCCAAATGTTCAACATATGAAATGAAAAACTTCCAGTATTGACTCAGTAATAGATACATAGAATTTGGAATAGATTTGGTTCTGTTAAGAAAACAGATCAATATTTGGCATCTCTCTTTCTGTTTACATCAGACTCCACCTGGATCAGCTACCTCTATTTCTACCCTTAGTTCTCTTCATGAACGTGGATTCAGTAAGTGTTGTTGCAAACATTCTTTTTAAATATAGCACATAACTTATGTAATTAAACTGGACACACTATATTTAATCAAGTTGGAAGGGAAATACTCTTCATATTGAATGGTTGCCTGTTGCCTCCCTATTTTAAAAAGGAACACCCACATCTTTTAGCACTCCAACCAGGTAAGAAATACTTGGCAAGTACCTTCTGCCCTTAACCATCTTATGACATTTGTACCTGTACTAGGATAATTCTTGTGTAATTGCCAAGTCTATCAATCTCTGTCATTCTTAGGATTCAGCATCAGACTCCTAACATCTTCCAGGTCCAGCTCTTGAATGCATCATCATTACAGTCACCTAGGCTGTCAAGAAATGCCCACTAACAGTTCTGGCCATTTTTCTTATTTTAGGGGTCGTTGACCTTAGTGGGAAACACAAATCCTTGATTTATCTATTTGCCCATAGACAGTTGACAGGTTTTGTATGTCCTGCACTGTTGTTCAGTACAGGTGGTTTGTATCAGTCCTGCTTATAGAGATGTATATGCGAATTAATGTTACGAGTTCTACATTTGTTGAGAAATTAAGCTGCTGTATGATCCTAGTTTGAGCAAAGCCTTGTAATGAATGGATTTAAGGTAATTTCCTTTTTTCTGTGAATAAATTTGCAGAAGCATTTTGACCTTTAAAAAGTTTCTGCATAACAATTTGACAACAATTTGCTTTTTGCTTGCAACATTGAATATTTGCATCAATCAAAACATATATTTTCGTGAATTAAACTCAAGTGAATTCATTAACTGCACACACAAAAAAATATCGCTTGCACGTGATTATAAAGGCAAATTTTTTACTGGTTTCCAGTGACACAACTGTGCAAATGAGACAGAGTAACATTAAATGAGTGCCATTTTTTTTTTTTTTTTACAAATAAGAAAAAAATAAAACTAAGTTGATAACTACTGTAAAGAAATCTACAACTGAGGCAAAGGGAGACATTTAAGCCTTTTGGACTTTTCCACACAACATAATACTTGCATTAACCTCTCATGGCTAATAGAATAACAAACACAGCACTGTAGAAATTATTTTATTAAATACATGTGCTGACATACCTGAATGTGACACATTTGTGCTTAAATTCATAATCTGAGTTGATAGAAATAGCATGTTAATTCTGCTTTGGATTGTTTGATCAAACCCTATGTTACTTGGTTACATATGGGCCTTTAACCAGTTGTCCTTCCAATTTGTCCAGATTACAAACATGCTGTTTCCAGAACTCTTTTACTCCTCAAACCTAAGTCAAGTTGCACTACTACGACTATTTCATCTGCAGCAGATGAACTTGTTGAAATGATAACCATCCCTTCACCCTGTCACACTTTCTAAGATTGAAAATCAAGGCAAAGACACAAAATACTGAAATGGATTGAATCACTGAGTGCAAATCCAAATTAAGGTTGGCAAATTCTGTCATTTATATGGCTGTTTATGTGGATGCTGGTTTATTAGTACTTATTACTGACATACTGTTTAATGGAGCAGGTCAATGCAAACTGCATGTAAATTACGTATTTTGGCATGGCATCTAAACAGAATCAGGGAATACATTTCAGGAATATCCTTGCATTAACTTGAATTACAACTAGATTTAGCGGTACTTGCTGAATATACCATGACTTCTGAAAATATAAGGTAAAAGGTTTAAATATTAAGAGATCATGAATGATACTGTATAGTTAGGAATTAATGTTCTGAGAAAGAAATGGATTTAATGAGCATAATGATAGAAGGCTCCACAACCCAAGTGCAACATGCCAAATTAAAGTGTAAATGTCCAGTGTGCTTTTCATGAAAAGGAATTATTGGCTGTAAAGGAATGATAATACACAGTGATCAGTCAACAATTTCATCATCGTCATAAGTTTCCCAGAGCAGTTTCTTGTCTGCTACACTGAAGTACCAAAAGTACAATATAAATTATACTGCTACAATAACATACTAAAAAAATCTGTAGTAGTGATAGATAATCTAAACAGAAATAATAAGCCTAAAAATATAGCAGACCAGTGTACATGGTACTGTCCTATTTACAGCAACATAGGCAGCACAAGTATAATTCAAGTCCAAATATATTAGGGTAAGCAGGAAATGCAGCATATAAAACAAGCCTCACTTTGGACTTGTACCGGGAAGACTGGATGTTACACACCTGCTCCAATTAAAGCAATGCTAACCAAAGTAATAACTACAGTTGTTGACATGAGAGGGAAAGAAGGAAAACCCCACCAATTTCCAAAAATCTCCCCAAGTTTGACTCCAGTGTCTTTCACTCAATCAGTGACATTAGGCTCTTGGTCAGTCTCTTTACTCTCCTGAGATGCAAACCAATCCCGAACTTGCTGGTAACTCATCCTTGACTTTTTGCACAGGGAGTCGAGGTCTTTTTCATGTAGTGCCCCTGTTAAACGGTGATAAGCTACCAGTGGCTGGATATCAGGGGAATCTGCTTGGGCACTTGTTCCATTTGCTTGAGATTTTCGTCTGCGGCTGCCTCCACCCCGAGCAGTTGCCCCAGAGCCACTTCCATTGGTTAAACCACTGCTACTTTGCTGGTTAGCAAGTTCAGCCAAGAACTGTTCACGGACCCCCTGCACCCAGCGCAACTGACCATTTTTAACAGCGTAGCGTGTGTCTCCGAACCACTGAATAACATCTGCCCGGGGCAAGCCTGTAAGCTTAACAAGTTCAGTGTAATCTTCACTCTTTGGCCACTGGCAGCGCAAGAAGTGCTGCTTTAGCACATCCAGTTGTTCCTTAGTCTTCCGTGGTCGTCCAGCAGGAGTGAGGGCAGGGGATGTGGATGAGGAAGCCCCTGAGATTCGCACCGGTGTTTGTGAGGAACTGGCTTTGGCAGAGTGGGCCGACTTCTTTGATGTGTTGATGCTGTCTGAAAGTCGTTTATTTGGTGAGGCTGTTGGTGGTGGGGTGCCAGAGGGGGAAGAGCATGGAGAAGGTTTTAATATACCTGATGGCTGCTGTGAAACATCTGGCTCAGGCTTGATGATCTTGGTCAACTGTAAAGGTTTATCATCAATTTGTTCCTCATCTTTAGCATTGTCCCCCTCACCAGAAATCTCCTCAACAGCTTCACATCCTTCCTCCCCCATTTCTGCCACTCTTTCCCCAAATGCTTCCAGGCTGTTTGACAGGAAAGTCTGAAAGAAATGTGAGTCTTTGATCCCATTACTACGGACTCCCTCATGCACCTTTACACCATTTAGCTGTTGACGAGTCTTTTGAGTAATAAGTGGAAGAGGCTGCAGTTGTTGATCATCTTTAACTGCGGCTGCAGTGTGATGAGAATAGACCTGGGCTGCTGCAAGGGTTCCTCGGCCAACCCTAAGCTGGTAACGGCTGTCACTGAACCATTTACGGATGTCGTTGCGGCTCAGTCCCGTCTCATCCTGCAAACGTCTAAGTTCTGCCTCTGCAGGCCAGTTCTCTCTCAGAAAGCTGCTACGCAGTACAGCTAGCTGAGCTTTGGACTTTTTGTAGCGTCCGTGACGGCGCTGTTGGGATGTCGACTCCGAGAGGTCTAGGGAGACATCAGCTGCAGTAGTTGCTGGCATGTCCACTGGGGGGCGATAGTAGTAAGAATCCTGGGGGGGTGGGAGAGAGGAGCTGAAACATGGGACACTGGGTTTGGCTGGTTTGTAAGATTCTGGTGACTCATACTTTGGTTTCTTCTTCTGGGGGGCCAAGGTGGAGAGGGCACCCTCTATTTCATTACTCTCTTTGTCATCCACTATCAATTCCTCACTTTTCCTCTTGCTCTTTGTCTTGGCCTCCTCTCCTGTTTCAGGATAGTCACTACAAAGCTCAGGTACTGACAACTTCTGCCGTGTCTCCTCTATCTCCTCTGAGGCCCAACTTATACCATATTTAATTCTTTGCACCATAAACCACACCTTGACTTTGTCCAGTGGCAAGGCACACACTCGAGCCAAGGTATTAACCTCACGGGACGTGGGGTAAGGAAACAAGTTAAAGGCTTGGACCAACTCTGGAATAGAGTCAAGTTCACGAGTCTGATCAGATTGTGTCCACACCAACTTCAGTCCCTCTGAGACCAGAGGCAGGCACACAACAGAATTGTGGTTAGTGCTGAAACTAGCTACACCACTTGTGTTGCTATCAGCTGTGCTGGCAGAGTGACGCACATCCTTAGGGGAGCGCTGAGCTGAACGCTTCCCTTCACATTCTGTCTTTGTCGCTTCGCCTTCAAAAGGCTCCTTCATGTCTACGTCTAGTTGTGTTCTACCATTGTGTTCACTGTAGGCTGCCATCTGGATTATCAAAGTCGGTCTCTTTTACCTGGAAAAGACAAAAAAAATTCACATTTAGCTGTTGATGCTTTTTGTTTGTCTCTACTGCCAAGTTGTTCTTGATGCTTAAGTATGCAACTAACACTGACGTTTTGTGAACTTTCAGTTCTCTTCTATGCTCAAAGTCAATTATCTGACAGCTGTTTCCCCTGCCCCCCCCTACTTTGCACTCCTTATTCCGAAACATGCAATGAAACTAGTCGTATACTCTCTGTCCAGATTGAGT
>OMKZ01017560.1:0-13037 GCA_900302535.1 Neoniphon sammara
TCCTTATGCATGTGACACAAGAAGTCCACGTATGACGCTCCCCCGCTGGCGCTCTTGTCCTCAACCAGGAAGTGCCTGAATATCAGCTCAGCTTTGTCTTCCTGTTTCACCACCATCAGCTGCAGAGACGAGAGGCAGGACAGACAGGGCAGAGTTAGACAAAACAAGAGACACACAAATAGGTAACAAGATAAAGAATAAGATAGTGCGGGAGAGTTAAAAGAGAGCCAGCGGATAAGAGCTGACCTTCATGTATCGTGATCGCTGTGCTCTGAAGGAGTCAATGATCTCTCTGAGTCTCTGGGAGAAGGGGTTGTCCAGCACAGGCAGACTTGTCTGAAACACAATGCATCAATATATTCAGAAAGGACACAAAAACAAACAACAAAACAAAACAAAAACACCGCCACCACGGCCACAGTAGGAACACTAGTTAATGCTAAGAACGGGACAAACAGAAAAAAAACAACAGAAAAATGAAAAACAGAGCCTGGTAATAGCAATAATAATAATTGTAATATGAGAAAGTGAACTAACTGAACTAACAATTGTTCACACATGTACCTGACAAGCTCAGTAATGTAAAATACAGGTGCACTGTTGTCTCACAGAAAAGCAAGTTGGGCTCAAGCCCCGGCACTAAATTAATCAGCTGAGGTCAACAAACGTAAGCCAGTGGCGGATTTGTTTTCCCTTACCATGCCGGGGTCTATCTGGCTGAAACTTGGCGTGCCGAAGATATTAAGCAGCAGCTCCTGCTGGGCGTTGGCTCCCACCCAGAGGAAGAGATGAAGCCCCGTCTCCAGGAGGTAAACTCCGCCTTTGGACAGCCTCTCTTCCGAGTCCCTCACCGCCACCGGCAATGAGTCGCCTTCCAACTTCATCTGGAGGGCCGCGAACAAGGAAATATGTTATGCAACTTATGTCAGTATCTATATCTATCTGCATCTACTAAGCAAAAAAAAAAAGCCTCTAATATAAACCTCCTGTATTTAGCTCTTCATTTGCAATGTACCAATTAAGACCTTTTAGCTGATGATTATTTGTCACACAAATACTTGTGATCATCCATTTGTCTTCTTTTGTGTGCTACTACTACATAGGGATGGGAGAGCTCAGCTGACTGACAACAGCGTGTTTAAAGTTTTTAACAGCCTCTGGACCCACTTCTCACCTGGGCGTGTGGATATATCTCTAAACAAGAACTATTCCAGTGAACTGAAAGATTAAAAAAACTGTGGAGACTAAACTGATATGTTTTGATCAGACAGACACTACCTTAACAACGCTTAAGGTGTTTCAACTAGGTTGCCATGGCATTGCAGGCAATAAAATGTCCAAATGGTCCTTTCCCTTTTTCATTGTTTGAACACTAGAGAGTGCAAGATCTTCCAAGTTGCAGCTGAACTCACTACAGAGAGCAAACAACAAGATGGACTTGTCTTTGAACTGAGAACTAAAAACTATTGTTAGATCCCAAAAATTTCACTGTTATGTGGCCTGGTCTGTTATCAGGTATTTTATGATTTGCTTTGGTCATCTCTCAGCCAGTCAGAACCAAGGACCACAGATGTCTGATATGTACCAGAACATGAACAGACAACAGAAGGACTGTGGGGTCTCACCAGTGGCAGCAGGCGTGGGTAGAAGAAGACGTGGCTCTCTGCGACGTCCATGCAGCTGAGCAGCTGCCTCAGGTAAGCCCGGTCGTCCAACGACACGTCGGCCCCTGGCAGCAGCACGTCGCTCTTCAGCACGCAGTTCAGATAGACTGGTAACAGCTTCATACACTCTGGCAGGATGAGCTAGACCACACATATTATTACAGTTAGTGTGGATATGATCAGGGCAGCACAAAGCAGCAGGAAATGAAAGCAGAGGAAAAGGAAACTAAAATGGAAGAAAACCGCATACAACCAGAGAACAGACGCGAATATAGATAAAATCTGGTCGAGGTAGTGTAGGTTTTTTCAGTTTAATACAAAGTGTGTCCATGTGCCGATGAGCATGAGATAAGTCTGTATGTGAGTTGTGTGCGCGTGTGTATTTTTTCCTCTGTGTATCAAAAACAAAGTATTTCACCAAGTCACCAAGAGGACGTGATTATTTTGTGTGTGTGTGTTTTGTGTGTATGGATGCTGATGTAATCAGTACCTGGCCGGCAGAAGAGGGGCTGGCACAGTTCTTGCGGTAGCAGGCCAATATCTGGGCACACTGGTTGACGAGGCTGTCTCTCACCGTCTTAGTGGGGCTGGTCAGGACGCTGCGGAATGCTGCAGCACACACACACACACACGCACACACACACAAAAATTAATAACTATAACATAACAATATCCTACTACAATGCAGTCTGTCAATCACCAGGAGATTATTTCCTGTACATAGGCTCAATTGTGGTACACTGCCACAATATAGGAACAGTTGCCACAAAATAAAAAAGTTGGTCAATGTGTAGAGACTAATCTAAAATGACTTCTAATGCTACACCTCATGTGTGCATCATGTCATGTCTGTCATTTGGTGACGCACAGACCAGCAGGAAGCAGCACTGCCGACAAATACTCCTGTTGTAAAAATGAAAGTGAAACTTCAAATTCTACAATGTGCTTTAAATTCCCATGTGTTAGTAAGGTTTTCACACATTTTAGTTTGACATGTGTGAAACTGCTCGGCACTCGGAAGGTAAATATGAGTCCTGTGCAAGTACTGGGACAATGCTCCTGTTAATCAGCTGGACTCCACTGGACACACAATTCTCCAAATCCACGATTCAGACCTCAGTTCCATTCATTCATTTCACACATCACCTAACACCAGTCTAAATATTAATTAAGTAAACAAAAATAAATAAATACATATATAAAAAAACTTCACTGGAGACCAGTAAGAAATAAATAGTACTGGCCCTGAATCATTTTCATTTCAATAGGAGATCATTTTGAAGTTAAGAAGCCACTCTGGCCCTCACCGTATTTAGAGAAGAAATTGATGATGGTGTCGGTCTCACAGTTGCGGTAGAGGTCAGCCAGCTGAGAGCAGCAGTTGACGGCCATGTTGTGGATACGCAGACGCCTTTGGCCGCTGCAGCTGGTGTACAGCACCGCACACTGCAGGGAAACACATGCATGAGCAATAGAGTAGCACCTGCATTAACTGGTTTTTCAAATAAAATGGCCTCAAATGTGTTCACTCTATCTGCTGTTTTCAAGCTGTCATCACTTTTCTTATAGTAAAGTCTCATAGTAAAGTCAAAGGGGAGCAGCTGCAAGGCAGTATCAAGTGGCAGCTTCAGAGATTCTGCTTCCCCTCGCTTCTTTTTAGACAGAACAAAGAGTTTTAAACTGTCGAGAGAAGTTCAGCAAATAGTGTTAATAGTAGCAAGTAGGAAGGTGCTTCTGCAACTGCAGCAGCACCTTCCCTTAAAATTGGCAGGAAAGCGTGAAAACACCTTTATGTGTCATTTTTAAATCCTCAATCTAGGATCCAATCCAGCATAGGTATTTATCTTGCTACATTTGAAAAAAGTGATTGATTTACATATTCCTGGTGGCATGAAACATTTCATTCTAGTCTGTTTTTTCTAGACCTTAAACAGGGCCTCAGCTAAAGCTTCCCTGAAATGGCCACTTCTAAAAGCAAAACCAAAATGTACTCTCTTTACAGGATTTGTCTGTCTATCACACAACACACACCTGCATGAGCGCCCCCGTCTCCTCGCTGAGCTTGTCGTCGTGTCTGAACTCGACAGTGACGGTCTTGTCGCAGTCCAGCCCTGCCAGCTCCACGTCTGTGGTGTTGCTCATGTAGAAAGAGCCGAAGAAGTCTGTCGCTCGGATACCTGGGGGGCAGAGGAAGATGAGGCGGGAGAGGGAGGGCGTCATTGTGGGCGCTGGTGTGTTTTTGTTTGACTGAGCTTTGACAGTGTATCAGAGCAGTCTCACCTGTGCTGGTGCGCACCCTCATGACGGCATCGAAGCCAACCGGTTTCTGAACGTCTCGTCGGAGGTCGTTCAGGAATCGGTCACGGTCTGACTGAGCCTGGGATGAATCAAACACACCTAATGTTACACACAGGTTACACATGGGGCCTCCGTCACACACCATCAAACAACCAATATGTTAGGGGTCTCTCTGTGTGTGTGTGTGTGTGTGTGTAAGCAAGAGTGAGTATGAGTGAGAGAGGTACAAGAAAGAGAGAAAATATGCAAGAGAGAGAGGGAGTACAGGTAAGTCTGTGTGAGAAATGATGTATTAAGTTTAATTTATGCTTACCCAATTAACTATTAGTTATACTATATCAGTTATATCTTATTTACTACTGCAGCCTTATCTATAACACTCCTGTCTGATCATCACTAGTTTTGTCAGCGCTAGTTTGTAACTAGTGTTTCCTAGTTTCCACCTCAGCAAGTTCATCGATTATGTTATGTTTGTAACTTGTGCCTGTGCCGACTCAAACTGACCTCTGTTCTGTTTGTGTTGGCGCGCGCGCACACACACACACACACACACACACACACACACACACACACACACACACACACAGCACCACTAGAAGAAGCATTAGCTGTTTTGTGCTGCGTTAAAGGCACAATGAATTATGGTGGCTGTGATTCAACAACATGCTTTCAGTACTCGAAGACATTCAATCTTTGTTTTTTCATAAACTACATTGACAAGAAATGCCAACCCGGTGCATCGCGGCACTCAAAATAAATCTCAAACAGAACTCCCTTGGGGTGTGCTGTTCAAGTATAATCCATACATGGGAAACTCTGGAGCAACAGCAGAAGTTTCAAAATGAGCCTGAGTGAGTTACACGGTGTTCTTCTTCACCTGGAAGTAGGTGTATTTGTAGATGGAGCCCCCTGTGGAAACAGGAACCACCCCCAGCGTGGCCACATCCACATACTGGTTGGGGAAGAGGAAGAGATCCACGCAGCACCCCTGGGCGACACACTCCTTAGCCAAGGTGCCATAGAAACCCACCTGGGGCTGAAACAGGGACTGAAGACAACAGGGAGCAAGACTCGATCAGGGCTCTTTCCTTATTTCAGAAATGCAGATTATTTTGCATTCTGTTGAATATTATCATTTTATAAAGAAACATCTTTAGATGGCCAATAAGTTTGGTAATATTCCACAGTGAGCGCTATTTTTACGTAAACAGCAGAAGCCAAAGTTTTCAAACGGAGGATTTCATTTTGTAGTGGAAAATCATTTAATTGTGAATACATTTTCTTCATTTGTTTGACAGGTAAAAACATAACTGTTACCATGTCTTACTGTAAGCATAAATAAAAATGCAATGAGGTTGTTAGTGATCTCATTCTATGTGTCCCCAATAAACAATGCATAATTAACAAGGTGCAATGTCAAACAAATATTGAAAATGACACAATATCCTATAAAACAAGTGTAAATAAATATGCAGGTTTATATACTGTTGTCTACCTTCTCCTTATCAGTGCCGATCAGCTTCTTGTCCTCTCTGTTCTTCAGTTTGCCAGGAGCCTCAGCGATGGGCAGAGAGGTGTGAAACACAAACAGCTTCCCTGCACAGTCTGCAGCCTGGAAAAGACACAAAGCAACACACCAATCAGCCTCTGACTAGCCGACTTTGATTAGAAAAACACAAAATGACCGAAAATGAAAAGACAAAATGACAGGACCTTCTGGTGCCTTCGCCTTTTTTTAGTAACAAAATTCAGTATGTTCTTGACTCGATTCAGTTCAATTCTTGACTCCATTTGATGGTTTTGGTTGTTCAGTATGAAGGACACTGTTACTGTCCGCATAATTACTGGTAACTAGGCCATATTAATCTATAGCTGGGGATTCTTGTTCATAACAACAAATATCACATCCTGTGACATGACAATTGGTCTGTGGGTAACTACAAGCATTCGTACTTTTTTTTTTTTTTAAATGGTTTTCAATGACTTTTCCATGACGTCTCCATAAATTTTAGTTTAATTTCCATGACCAAAAGAAACCAAAAGTTGGGTTATCTACATTTCCAATGATGTATATATGCCTCTCTAGAAGTTTTTAACTTAACTTTTTTTTTACTTGCAGTCTGAGCCGAAGCAACATAGTTTGAATTTGGTTTGACCAAAAATGTGGATACCACATTTACATTTAGTAATTTGGAAGATGTTTTTATCTAAATCGACTTACAAGTGAGGCATAAAAAACAAATCAAGTGTGCAGCTATATAGAGTCAAGTTCAGTGTAAGAGCCATGGCTTGACTTCTAGAACCAGGAGGTGGTGCAGGACGCACAGACAGGAGAGTTGTTTTTTTTCTAAATGGGAAAGGGTTACAAAGTGCAGAAATCAAGGGACAATCACGTGCTAACAGTCTGGAGCAAGATAAGAGCACTGATTAGAGCACGAATAACAGGAGAGCCATAGGAACCATTTTACACCAAAAGTCATAACCCTAGGTGACAATTCAGCGGTCTTGAGGTTCAACAGTTCAGGTGGTGTTCACAGAAGGATACTATTGACTCACAGGGGTAAAATAATCTATTTTCAACTTTGTTTACCGGACTGAGACAAAACGATACATGAACACACATAATGGAAATGTTGAAAAGCCACTACCATGGTTCCACCTACGTTTCTGCTTCTTAACTTTTAATTAGTCCTTAACAGAGCTGATGCTGCACTATTCAGTTTTCCCATCCAAAAAAACAAAACATGAAAAAATAAAATAAAATAAATAGAGAGAGAGAGATGTTACCTTGAGCGCCTCCAGTCCTGCCTGTATGACGGGTCCAAACACTGTCTCCGTCTCCCGAGTGTCTGCAAACATCTCTGGGATCTGGTCCAGCAAACTGGAAAACACAACAATAACGTGTCATCAATCTGGTCAGCTTCATCCGTGTATATACACCTCACATACCTGCTGTGTGTGTATGTGTATTTGTGTGTGTGTGTGTGTGTGTGCCCGCTTTATGCCGTCTCACCTCTCTATGACCATCCGGCTCTCGTTGACGTTGACCAGGAAACCATCTAGCAGGGGTACAAACATGTCCGAAACGTCCGACACCACCAACATCTGGGGCTGGGCCAGGCTTGACTTGACGTTGTAAAAGTGCAACACCTTGTTGTAGGTGACGAAACCCACCCGCACCACAGAGTCCATTTCTGGGTTCTCCCTGAACACACAGATTGGAGAAGGGTTGAGTTTGGATTACTTAATGTGAGCTGGAGGTTATGGTTGTGTGTTTATTATTTAGCATGCATTACTGTATAAATGTACTTGTTAGGACTGGTAAAAGTTCTGCAACTGTAATGTGAGGACTTCCTGGCAAATTCTCACTTTGAAAAGGAGACATTTTAGGTTTGCTCTTTGCTTCTCTCCTTCATTCCTCTCCTCCCTTCCTTTCTTCTGTCCTCTTTTCTCCTTGCTCCTCATCCTCTCACTCCTTCCATCCTTTTCTTCCTCCATTCTGTCTCTCTCCATCTATCCTTTCTCCTCCTGTCCTGCCCTTTTTTTCTCCTTCCTTTTGACCTTTCATTCCTTCCTTCCTTTTTGCTTTCTTTTGACTTTTCATTACTTCCATCCTTTTTTTGCCTTGATTTTTCTTTCATTCTCTCCTTCCTTGCTTCCTTTTGACCCTTTGTTTCTTCTCCCCTTCTTTGCTTCCTTTAGACTTTTCCTTCCATCGTTCCTTCACTCCTCTTGTTCTGTCCTTCCTTTCTCCTTGCCTCTTTTCTCGTGTGTACCTGGGTAGGTAGTCTAGCAGTGTCTTGAGTTCCTGGCAGACAATGTTGACCATGCCGCTCTTCACAGCGTTGTAGGACACATCGATGAGGAAGATGAAGGCAGGAGGCTGAGGAAGCTTGTTATTCTGTTGGAGACGGAGACAGGGAAATGCCGTGTTGTATTCTAAACATCCAAGTGCTGTTCCTGCCTTTTACACTCACAGGCAGCCGGCTGATATGCGCTGACTACTTCGAGGGTAATGTGCCAGATATACTCAGTATCTACTTTGATGGCTGTGCTGCTATAGAGATTTAAGCCATATGTAAGTAAAGCATAAGAATATAAGTATATATACTGACAGGACTGAGTTATTCATTTACTGTTCAACTAAATGTTAGAATGGGCAAAATGCATAATTTAAGCAACTCTGAATGTGGTGTAATCATTGGTGCTGGATGCACTGGTTCCTGCATCTTGGAAGCAGCTGTGATTTTTATGCCCCACAACACGTCTGGGAAATATGGACAAAATCAAACACCAGAATATCTTTGACTGAAAACTTTGATATCAATATTGTGATGATATTGTAGAAAGGACCACTGGTGCTTTCATAAGACATTTACACACAAATGATTTTTGATAAACCGTAACTGGTAATATAACTATGATGATCGAGTAAGTAAAGGGAAATAATCCAAAATTGGATCCTTCTACAGTAATGCAGCCTTTAAAACTAGGAAAAGACAACACTTATGCTATATTATGATATCTAAAACTACAGGTAATATCAGGTCTCATATCATGATACTGATATGATACGTTCGTGAGTTTTTGAATGTATCAGCTGCTGTAGTCCACGGGTAAAAAGTTTTCTGCTCAGCTCGAGACTCAATCCATCCTGTGGGTTCCCATAAACCCAAGGCCTTACCTTACAGTAGTCGACGGTGGCCAAGAACTCGTAGCTGCCAAGTGAAAGCTCCGGTCGGTCATAGCAGTCCACCCTCTTCCCAGTGTGGTCCAGATGCTGGAAGTAATGGGGAGGCACTAGGGGAAAACAACAGAAAGTAGAAACAGAGGGTGTCAACATGGTGAGGGGAAACATCTCCCAACTTTATAACTATTTTAGTCATCATACATTCAGTTTAGTTTTTTTTTTTATACACAGACGCAGACGAACTAACCCTCTGTGACGCAGCTGCAGAACCCGCACTGGAAGCGGCGTCCTCCCTCTATGAACTGCATATAGGGGCACATGTAGGCTTTGCAGCGGTTACAACGGATTGGACCGCCTTCCCCATGGTCCACCAAGTATGGAGGGGTCTGTCCAAAAAAGACTGAATGTGAGCCAGGGAGATGAAACCAAGATGCACTATATGATCCATTGACCTGGATATGAGAGGCTGCTGGACATGGGGTGCATTTACAATATCAGCAACAAGGACAATTTTATCACAAAAGCCCTTTTGGGAAAGGAGTACTTCAGCAGAAAGCAATATAATCATTACTGAAACAAGCCAACAATTTTAGTGTCGCCCAAAATCGGTTAAGATCCACCCTCTTTTACCTACAGCTATTTGTACTGTCTGGGGAAAAATGGTGTCAGGTAAAACAAGTCCAGTGTGAATGGATATTGGTTACACGCAAAACAAGGTCACATAGCCACTCCCAGCTCTGTAATTTTGAGACAGATTATCCCACTGACATAACAGACATCCTGCGATAACAACTGCATATCAGGCATTGTCCTGAAAACTAATCTCTTCCGAAACAGGCCCTGGGTGACAACTGTCCAACTGTTACTAAAGTCTGTGCAGAATCCACTGTACAGCTGCACTGAACACACAGGTGAAGATGAAGGCAAGAGGCTGAAGAAGCTTGTTTTATCAGACAGAGATCTTTTCTTTTTATTCTAAATATCCAAAGGTTTCTGTTGCCTGATAAACTCTTTATACAAGTTTATAACTCTTTGTATAATTTGTATGATTTCAAATGATGAATCTTCCTTGAATTTGAAGTGAAGTTCATGTTCCCTCCAAACGCATACTGTGTCTTGTGAAATCAACTACATATGAGACACTGCCCTGAAAATTATAGTTGATGGCCAACTGTAACTAAAAACTGAGAGGAAGATATGGGAGGGAGAGGAGAGAGTATACAAAAAGGGTGGTGTCGGTGCTTATCTCACCTCATCTGGCGGCAATGTGGCGAGGGGCTTGATGACAGCAGCCAGCGGCACCTGAGACTGCTTGGCCATGTCCGATGTGCAGGGCATGTTGTACGCCGTACAGCGGATAAACCTGGGGCTGGCGTTCCCTACACACACACACACACACACGCACAATTGAACCTCTCCCATTACTTTATGAAATCATCACCACATTGTCTACATGTCTTTCTCAGATGGAGACCAAGTCGAATGTTTTGAAATTTTGACTTGTTTTACTTAAACTTCTCAGGGGCAGCAGGGACAAATACAGGGTGTATGTGGGCTTTTGACCACAAGGTTGCAGGTTTGAATCCCTGGACCAGCTGTGAAAATTTAGGTGGAGAAAATGAAGGAGTAATGCTCCCCCTTTGTCAAAATGTTTAACCTAAACCCGGTGTTGCTTAATGGATAGAATAGAGGGTTTCTCTGGGTAAGTAAAGGCCGCATTAAACCATTTGATTTGTTGTCAGATAAAGACAGTGAGCTATAAAAGTCTTTGCAGATATGTGTGTGATGTCATACCTTGATCTTTGACCTGGAAGTTGGTGGTGACGAGGGGCGGGGCCTGACCCCTGACCCCCGTTGTGAACGGCTCACTGCTCTTAGCCTTGTCGTCCTCTATTACCTGGATCTGAGATGTAGAAGAGGAGGGGGGAAAGGTTCAAATTTATGACGCTCCCAGTGTGGACAAACACATCTAAGTACACATTTTAAGGGGGCTGACAAATTCTCAAAAATGAACATCTAACACCCATGCAGGACAGGACTTTCAAACAACCCTACAAACACACACAACTACTGAAAAGACATGGAAAACTCTTTAAGACCTGTGGATACTTTTACATGAGTTTGTCTAGTCACAGCAAAGGATATGCTACAGGTGATACAAGGCAAAGACATTTTTTTATTTTTTGCATAGATTCACAACTCAGGTATATGATGACAAAGACTTGGAAAGCAGAACTAAACCACATCCCCTGGAAGAAAGCCAGGACTCCTCAATGCATGGTGTTTATGTAAGGAACTGAGGGTAAGTCAAGACGCTGCAGGCCGGCATGCAGGGCAAGGGAGAGGGTGGGGAGGTGGCAGTCTGAGAATCCCAATAAAGGACAAACCCTGGAAACAAAGGCACCCCCAACAGGTTTGCCAAAACTAAGATGGGCTGCCTCAAGTTTCTGATGAAAGTCACATAAGAAAGTATAACTGCAATAGTGGGGCTGGCAGTGATTTTTCCGGTCCAAAGATAACTATAGAGAAAAACTAACAACATCAATGTTTGCCAATTAATGTTTTTAGAGATCATTAAATAAATGCATATCGTGGGACAATGTGCGTAAAATCTGGTCTGTGTCGCAAAAAAAAAAAAGCATCATGAAAAAATGGTGTGTACCGTAGTCTTTGGTACTGGCCTGTTTTTAAAGGAAAAATCCACCCTAAAACACTTAATCACAATGTAAAAAGATGGATTAGAGACTTGCATTGTGTTTCTGGTGCTGTATTGTTGTTAGGGTGTAATTCAATTGGTAAAATCACCAAAAGCGGCTGCAGCACAGCTACAAAGAAGCTCAACCAAGTGCTATCCCTTTCCTATGATGGATTTCTCCCTGTATGTTTGTTTAACACTGCTGCAAATCTGCAAGTCTAAAAAGAAGCCATTGCTCTTTTATTTTTAGCAGCTGACACTGAAACCTGACAGCTAAAAACAGTTAATGTTTTCGACTGCTGATTTCTTTTCCCTATTGAATGCCATTGCAGCTATGCTAGGAATATAGATAAATAGAAACATTTGGCTAGTTAGCTGTGGAATAACAAAAATACAAGCTCAAACAACAAAATGGCACCAGGAACTTTATGTAAATCATGTATACATATGTTTGGCTGGAATTTTCCTTTAAAGTCTAGGGATGGCGTGTTAATTTTATTGGGGCATTGCCGCTGGAATACATCAGACAAATAAACAGCTGATAAATGTGTATACTGTCTGGTAAGATCAGTGTACCAGTATATCTGTTAGGCCCTTCTGGATAAGAAAGACTCTCGCATAAGTATTAGTGGAGTGATTGAGTTATCAATATGCAATGGACCAGAAATCTGAGGTGTTGATATAACAGGAGCCCATCTTTGACATTGAATGCCGCTGGCTTTGAGGCTGGGGTTAGGCGGGTGGAAGCAGTTAGTGTGACGGAGCCAAGAGGACAGAGTGAAGCAGAGGAAAAGGCAGACACACAGGAGACTTACTGGGCTGGGGATAGCATCTGGATCTATTCTATGTCTTGATTTCTGCACAGCCGGCAGGTCAGATGCTTGCTTTACATTCAAAACAGAGTTTGTCCAGCAAAATGTGCAAAATAAAACAGAATCAAATAAAAATAAATAAATACAAAGAGTGGAAGATAAAAAGGGGACAGATTGTGAGAAGAGAAAACTCAGCAATGTAGTGCTGAGTAGCAGGCAGCATTATGTTGTTGTCAAGACAGGCACAACTGATCTGTAGTATTGATTATAGATTAGTGGTCCTGTAGACTATATAACAGGCACAAGTAGATCTAGCCTGATATAGCCTGTTTGATGCACATGCTAAGCTGCTCTACATATACAGGAGGCTAGAGAATATTGCAAGCTTTAAAGAGAGATTATTACTGTTAGACTGCTGTTGTGCATGCAAGATCATGTAAATCACATTTTAAACTCTCAAACACAAATACGCTGTAAAAATCACTTCTTTCATCACAACTACCCTGTCTCAAAGTGAGTTATGTGGAACAAATCAGGGCCAGGGGAATGACAGTCAGTATGTGTGTTGTGTCAAAAATAAGACCAGGAGATGGGGACAGTATGTGTGTAAGTGTGCGTGTGTGTCTCACCGGGCTGGGGATGGCATCTGGGTCAAGTCTTTTCTGTGCTGGGGGAGCAGGAGCGGGAGCCGGTGCTGGGGTTCCGTAGTTTGGTTGCCCGGGATATGGACCTGCATAGCCAGGCTGGGGGCCTCTGACCTGCCCAAATGCACCTGGGGAGGACAAGAAAACGGAGCAAATGGAGCAAACAATACACAGTTATCCATTTAGCTTTCAGTTCCTGGTGATGCTCCTTTTTTTCCATTTGACAGCAGTTAA
>OMKZ01017561.1:0-14711 GCA_900302535.1 Neoniphon sammara
CCCCCTGTCCTCTTCTTCTGAACCTGCCTGACTTCCTGTCAGGAACTCTATGCTACTCAAACCCCCAGAGCGGGGCCCTGAAAACCCATGGTCACTCATATTGTTCTGTTTGTTTTCCATGGTCCGCTAGCCTGTTAGTTTTGCTTCTGTTAACGGTATAAAGTGTTGAAGAACAGTCTGAGTTTCTGCTCTTCTGGGAAGATGTTTATATGGTGAGGAATATTGTTAGCTGCTGCAGAGCTGAGGCCCGGTGGATCTGCTTAAAGCACTTCGTCAAATCCCTGCAGTCAGTTCAGGCTGTCAGATCCGATTCAGACTTGGTAGTAATATCCGTCTCAGGTGGTCCGATCACAGGTGGACAGCAGAGACAGGTCGCTGTTCACGCCTGGTACAGGCGTGTGACTTGTGATCGGATTTGTGATCAACTTCAGATCCATCAGAATTCCTTCTTTCCTTTATTCTCTTTTCTTACCTTGATTCTTCTTCACCTTACTCCGACTCCTTCCGTCCCTTCTTCCTCCTCACTTTAATATTCCACGCTGTCGATCTGACCAATGTTCCCTACCCGTCCTGTTCCCTTTTTCTGGTCCATTCACGAAGCAGTTGTGCCCAATCGCTCTATTATTTGTCATGTGATGAAAACGCTGCCAAAACAAAAACAGATCTCACTGGAGTTTGAGTCCGCTCTTTTGAATGCTCCTTTCTTCCAAAAGCAACCAGGCAGTTGGGACACATTGAGATGCATTAGTGATGTGGCCCAGTGTGTACCCTGACAACTCCAGAGGTGGTTCCAATGATCGGGCCACAGTAAACCCCCTTTATTCACAGCTCAGATCTGTCCACTTGTGATCAGATCACCTGAGACGGATGTTAAAAACAAGTGAGAACAGCAACTTTGTCATTTGGGGTTTGGTAGTGAGTATTTCCATCCGCCTCGTGAACCCACAAGATTGACTAATCGACAAACTCACATGACAGTTAGGTGGAAGATGTGTTTAGTGCCAACATTGCAAGGGTTAATGGTTTGATTCCCACTGGGATCATCTGTGATAAAAATGCAGGTCCTCATGGTAATGTGCTTTTGAAAAAAAGAGCACCAAATGGCATTTGTTATGAGAGCAAAACTTTCCAACTCTGAGCAGCTGGAAAAATACTTTTGTTGCGTCGATTCCAGTTGTAGTGAGTAGAAGAAACAAGTTTTATTTTTTTGGGGTAATGAAAATATGTCATGGAAACCAGTCAGTGGAAAGATTAGTTGATGTATCGCGTAACAAAAGCGACACATGGATACATGGTACTTATAATCTGCGTTTGAAAAAACTAACAGTTGAGGAACTTCCAATGCTATGGCTTTCTGCCATTTGTTTACATTGATATATATGTAGTCCTTTTAGCCATGGAAACTGCAATGCAACGTTACGCAAAAGTTGTGAAAGGATTTTCATTTTGTTGGGGTGGAGACTCAAATGCTCTCGTTTGGACTGTGCACTTTACCGTGGAGGTCGATCTCAGCAGCCGCCCCGATATAACTTGATTATTAGTGCTCATGTAGGCGTAATTAACCAATCAGAATGCATGCAGTTTATCCCCATCACAGATCATAACCTTGGTATAAAAAATGTGAGTATGAAAGTGCAGTATTTCTCTTAACTACGTATATTAATTACATTGGTGGCAGCAATAAGCTTTTGTGCCTATGTACTTCCTGCTCCTTAAATGTGAATTGGTAACTGTTTTGATAGGCAATTTAGAAATGCTATTTGTAACATATAGAATATATTTAATGACAAACGGTATCAACACAAAAACACTTAGATATTTTTAGAGTGAAAGGAAAATAGTTTTTTTGTTTGTTTTTTTCTAAAGTGAAACCATCTCTTGTGTCCTTACACACAGGCTTAATGCAAGTACAGTGGCTACAGTATAGCATAGAAAATGGCAAGATAACGATGCAATATAACCCTCAAAAACACTTAAATGTAAGTGTGGAAATATTTAATTGTATTCACATGTTACTTACTCAGTATAAAATTATATTTGAGTTAAATTTGAGGATCAACCAAAAAAATATATATAACCAAAACCAAACCGAATGAAAGGACTTTTGTACTGAGTTCAGCACCCAAATGGAAAACTCTCTGGGTGTCATTCCAAAAGGCTGGCATGAGAAAATTTGCAGCAAATTTTTGATCAGCCCATTAGCTTCCTGTGTTTGTGTCATTACTGTGTGTCAGTCCATTGATTTTTTGTTTTTTAGTTTGAAGGGATTCTTCGGTTGCTACATATCCCTTTCTGTGCAAACACACTGCGAGCAACTTGAGAGCTGCTCTGTTTTCAGCACAAAGCAGCTCGTTTGTTTTCTAAGACCAGAGAAATGATGAACACTGTTGACCAGTTGCCTTTTGTCCTCGTCCAAGTTGGCTGAACTTTTGGCTGACATCGCCCATCGACAGCTCACTGCCTACTGGTTGCTAAGTTTTCGCCTGTCGCCGTGCGGGTTGGAGTTTTGGTAATGTGCAAACATCTTCAAGGCAAAAATAATTGTCATGGTCGAGTTAAATCTCAGTCGGTTGAGTCATTTTTTCACTTTACTCGCATGAAGCTGTCAACGAGGCTAAATGGCTGATATTTCTCAGTTTTATTAGCCCACATAGGAGATTAGTTTAAATTTTATTGTAATTTTATTGTATGAAAATAAACACAGACATGTTCAGCTATGGAGTCCGGTCAAAGTGAGATTATTTTTGCCCCTGAAAAATGTTTGAATAACTGAAATTCCAGTTTGCTTTTGCTGCAACATTCTTGATGCAACAACTTGCAGCCAGCTAGTGAACAGGCCACATGGTCAAAACAGTCAAACTGTCCTTAGACAGCAGCACAGCAGGACAGTTGCTTGCAGTCTGAATGCACTTTGTAATTTAACTCTTCTTTCAATTGCATATATTATGAAGCATTGACTTTTTATTAGCATTCCACGTCCTTCTTTTTGATGAAAGAAATTGTCTGCCATTTAACTTTTTGCTTAGAGATACAAGTGCCTTTTGTGTGGCATTTTTATTTAACTGGCCAACAACATTGACAGGAATCTCTTTTTCTTTTTTTTTATTTTACACGGATGAAAAATGACAGCATTTTCTCCTCAGATTACATTTTGCGAAATTATTTATCATTTAGTAGAACTGACCAGTGCAATGTTCTTTTAATTCCCAGTTTTCATTTTTAGGATCCAGCCATCAAATGGTGGTCTTCTTCTAGGAATCTGATTGGCTGTTAAAATAGTGACTGGAGGATAGGGTTGTTGGTTTCCCAGGAGATTTAATTTCAACGTAATAGGACTTTTATATGATTTGGTACTACAGACCTGTTAATGTGACTCTTTATTCCACGTTGAACACAACAGGCCAAACGGCGCACAGTGTGAACAGAGAAGATGTGCAAAATGTAAGCTGAGAGGAATGCTTGATTGGAGCAAGTTGATCTTCAAAATGGTGAACATTTTGAAAGATTTCTTTCTTTTTTTTTTCTTTTTTATTCATGGACCATACAATCCAAAAGGGCTGTATGCTTGCTAACCCTCACTCTGCTGGTATCGTTTCGCCTTAGTACAGCAAGTGGGACAATTTCCCATCTTAGTCATCCACACCAACATAAAGTCATTTTGTACAGATGTAGAAACTGGTAAAACCAGATTCATGTACTTTGCCTAAGGTAAGTTTGAAATGAACAGTGTACGCCTGAGAAGGTACGACCCGCTCCTTCTGTACCGCATGTTTTATTTTTTTATTTTATTTTTACGCTTCCTCATTTCACTGCCTGCTTGTTTTTATCGGAACTCTGTGAAAATCAAAACAGCTCTTCATCTCAGTTTGACATTTTTGTGGTTTACTTTGTTTCTTTTTCATTTTCATGTAGTGAGACAGCCATAGTAACATCAGAAACATCTTGTTCATGTGTATTGGTGGATGGATCTAGTTTAAACAGGCGCACCATCAAAGCCAATGTTGTTATGAATAAGGTGAAAGGGACAACCAGAGCCATTTATTGCACTTTATTATTATTAAAGTGCAAGAACACATGAAATACTATCCCAGCATTTGTGGGATGGTTAAGACCATGTAAATTGTTTTCAAATATAGATTTTGAATATGTTGTATTGTTTACATTTGCAAGTTCTCTGTTCTTTTTCCTTTTTGTTTTGGGGTGTGGTTTCCCCTTTCTAAGCATTTTGTCAGCTTTATATCATGCTGAGGCGGTAGAGGCCCCAGACCACATCACTAAATCTTTGGGAATTTTTTTTTCCTATTTATTTATGTTTATTAGAAGTGTCGGTTGAGAATGTCACAACTGTTCATAAACAAGTTTTAGTTGTACTAGATATCAGCAGTTCCTGGTACCTCTCCTGCAGAAAGTATACAACCTTTAGATGAATAAGTTGTCTAATATCTTCTGTTTTTGCAACAGACTATGTAAATGGTCTTGTATCATACTGTGAGTGTGAATGTATTTCTTTATAGAATGTTACTGATAAATAAAAAAAACATTCAAAAGCAATATACATTTTTTGATTCCTTTTTTTATGGCTCTTTAAAGTAGAGAAGTGGTGTATTTTGGCTTATTGAAAAGCTTAAACGTCTCCCCACCACTGCACCACATGAGCAAGATGTTGCTGTTATTAACATGGCTGTCTTTGTCTGTGTCGTGCAATCAAACCGCTTCGGCAAAGAAAAGCAAATTAGACTAAAGTAGGCGATGCTCAAAAACAAACGGTAACGCACAGCAGGGATGAGCGTGCTGGATTTACTGGGCTTCACTAAAACAAGGGTGCACTGAATGCAACGTCCATGTTAAAGCCCTGAGAATTACTTTATCAGATTGTGGTGAACAAATTCAAAGTGTGCTTTATTTTTTTTTATTTTTATTGATTTATTTTCTGGCTTTATTTAACACTCCAAGCTGTTGTGAAAAAGGGCATAATTATTAATGAATGTGATTGGCAAACCTGATTAATTTGATTTGTTTTATCCATGATTTGTTAATTTAGTATTGCATCCTACCCTGGTTTCTTCCGTTTAACAGTGCTCAGACCTGCATGACGTGTAACATACCCTTAATCTCAAGACAGCTTGAAATAGAAGCATTAACAATATTACAACCTCAGCGAATGAATGCATTTTCATGGTAGTACTGTAGCAGTTGGTTATATTTAAAACCAGCTGATTACATCCAGTTTAACCTGATGTCCAAGGAAAAATCCACCCTTAAAAAAGCCATCAGTGACGAATCTTCAAGTTCTGGGTCCATGTTTATATTTGGTGGCGTATTTTCTTATTCCCGCATGACTTGCCAATATAGATGATGTGACATCATGTGGAGATATTTCAAATGCAGCTACAATGGAGCAGAAATGTCAAGTTTTGAAGTCGATCAAAGAGCGAGGGCTTCTTTCTAGAGCCGCCAGTTTGCACCGACGTTCAACAATCATACAGGGAGAAATCCATGGTAGAAGAGGACAGAGAGACATTTCTCCACACAGGAGCAGCACACAGACCAGAATGCATTGATTAGAAGAAGGGCCCTCACAAGACGTGTATAACCCACAGCTGATTGGCCCCACTTACAAGCGGTTATGTGCCTGTATGCCCACCTCCGATTGAAAGCGAGAAACACCCCCCTTTTGGGGAGGTTACTGAAAGTCGTACTGAGAAATTTAGAAAACCACTGACATAGAAGTAGAGGAGCAAGTTGAAGGGAAAGTGAGCCCACCCGGAAACGTTAATTACAAGAACACACCACACCATAACTCCTGCAATGCAGTGAACTTCAAACTTGATGATTTTGAACAGTGTAAAATAATTTGAGGGTGTATTTGTGCTTGTCAAAGTGGTAGAATACACAAAAAAATGAAGGGCCCTAAAGGTGCCATTAGGAGTTATTTAGATTGTTATAGGGCAATGGTTCATTATAAAGGGTCCATGAACCCTCATGGTATTTTCCTGAATCTCTAATTTCTGAGATTTCCTTAGTGCTAAAACTGTACAGTTATTGTTTCTAGTAAGGAACCTTATGGTGCTTATGAGCTTCCTTTGAATCCTAGAAACCCTCATGAACTAACACTTGGAGGTTGGTTTCTTTTTATATTTTTATCATGCCAGGGCGATAATTCTATAAATAACACCCACTCACTTTGAAAGTGAATGAAATGTCAAAGAGTCAAAACCAAAATAAGTTGCAGCAGGTATTTTTCTTCAACATGTATTACTTGGTGTAGTCTGACATTGCATTGAAAATGTATCCTCGGGTTTAGTTTATTGTGAAGCAAACAGATTCAAACAGGGAGGTAGTAAGATTAAAATATTATCCTCCTTCACCAAACCTTCTGTTTGAGGTTGAAACCTGCACAGTTTACAGCCAGGCTGATAATGTGGTGAATCATTTGCTTCACTTACTGATGTTTTTATCCATCTAATCCTGTTATTCAGGGTTGGCCAGGCAGGGATTCACAGTCAATAAAAGCCAGCATGACACCATGATCCCAACCCCCCTCCGCACAATATCTTCCTTAAAATGGTTCCTCAGATTCAGGTCATTTATATTTTTATGGATCATCCTGTGACCATCTGACCCATTGTTCCATTTAAAGACGTGCATCCTCCTGTGTGTCTAAGTGGAAACAAATGGTTGACAAGTGAAAACAGATTAACCTCAATCTTTAATGAGTTGCTGAGATTTTTTTTTTCTTCTCAGAGCTTTGTGTCAGAAAATCATTATACAGAGCGTCAATGTAGATGAGCTTCTCAGTTCTTGAATGTGGTGACAGACATTTTTTTTTATTTATTTATTTATTTATTTTTGTTAAGGAGAGAGATCCAAAATGTCCTGCTGGGGTAGAAGCACTGCTGCTTTGCTTAAGTGTTAATATATGCTGAAGTAAATTTAACAGTGGAAAAATCTACTCAAGTAAAACTAGAGTGGTTCAACAATGTAAATCATGAATCAATCTACTTAATTGAGTGACAGGATTTTGAACTAAAAAAAAAAAAACGTATCACGCCCCTCCCTATTATTTAATGTTACTATATTAGTGTTATTATTACTAGTAGTAGAAATAGAAGTATATATTTTTGCTATGCAGCCAATTAGCAAAATAAAATAAAATAAACGATAACAAAACAATGCAACTTCAAACCATTTGCAAGCATGCTCCTCAAAGCTGATGCCATCAGACATTACTCGTATAGCAGATTTTGGCATTCATCAAAAAATCAAACAATACCATGCATGTTTTATGCACCTATTTATAACTTTACAAGAGCTGGCATGCCATGTAGTCTTCCGGCCTTCCCCCAAAGGAACATCGACACAAGAAATCTGTGTATCAGGTTGAGATCTGCTTATATGATTAAAGATGTTCCATTGTATAGTGAGATTGCTTCACTCTGAGAGGTGGACATGATTACTCGGTATAATCTAGGAACAGTTGGGTGGACCAAACAGATGCCAAGTGCCTCATGCGCCGTGCCTTAATATGTTTCGTATTGGACTGTTTCTCCCTTACTATCTTTGGTGCCTTTTTCATTTATCAACAACAATGCTTTTGGCTAATCTGTCATCATGTCCTGCCAGGTTGGATAGTTGAAAACGTGAAGAGGTTTCCATTTCTGTGTGCACAGCATGGGGTCCTGCTCAGCTTTCTTATTTAGCAAAGAGAGAACAATAAACTAGCTCACACAAAACAATGATTGTGTATGGCACAATTTATTAAAATTTTCAATAATATTGGAGACTATCCAATTGCTAATTAGACAAACTTCTGAATCACCATAATACAAATCTGTTGGGATTTGTATAAGTTTTATGAGGCGCCAATGTTGCTTTTTCATCAAATGCCAAATATGCCTAAGAGTTTAAAGAAATCCAATAGTAAGGACTGGTAATTGTTGAACAAAGACGTACTTTAATACACACTGAAGTAGATGAATGAAATCTTAAATCTTTTCATTTAGAGAACTGAATCTAAAAGCAATATCTTATTGGTAAAAAGCTGGGCCATCTTATTTCTTATGCCTCTAAGCCCTCTATTCTTATTTCAGGGCAACACAGAGCAGCTTTTTCACCATATGAGTTTTGTGATTCTCTACTGCTGCTCCTTCTGCTTCAGTATTGGGCAAACTGTTGGGATTTTCCTTTGCTTAAAAACTACTCATGTCATGAATGTCTCTTTTGGAAATCCAGATTTAAGTCAAATAATCCATATTTCATTTATGCCACATACTTGTATTTTAGAAGTTAAAAGAGCTAAGATGTATTGTTACTAAATACAATCAGTCATACTTCTGCCATGAAGATCCTGCTTTCACTTTTACTTTTTTTGGCTGTACCCTTGGTACAAGACTTAAATTTGAATTTTGGAAGCATTTATGCCGCTCTTACATGTTTGCAGTATTTTTCCTGCAGTAGCTCTGATGTAGAAATGCTTAGTTATCTGGACAGTTCCTGTATAAGATGTTGGAATTAAGATTCAGGTATTACAGAATATTACATGATGCATATTGGGCTAGCATGTCCGTCAATCAGTAACAATTATTTATGGCTTGTTCCTGCAGGTACCAATGTGACTAAGACAGACCAGATGGATGAGGAAGTTATTGTCCCTGCTCCTGTCTCAATCACCTTAGAGGGACTGCAGCCACCTGCAGCCAAGGAGCACAGACAAGGCAAAAGGGGTAACTCTGCAGGTCTGCAAAGCCGCAGACCAGGGGAAGAGTCAGACAGCGACTTCGAGTCTGACCCTCCTTCCCCAAAGAGCAGTGAGGATGAGGAGCCTGAGGAGGATGAAGGCCTGAATAGTGAGCACGGTGAGTTCAACGATGACACTGAGCCAGAGAATCTGGGACAGAGGCCTCTGCTGATGGACTCTGAGGACGAAGCCGAGGAAGATGATGACAAGCACAGCTCTGATTCGGACTGTGACCCCAGCAGGGCCAAAGGTCGTTCAAAGAAACTTCTGGGTGGCAAAGGAGCTGCTGTAGCCACCCATAGGAATCCCCGGGTGGATTCTGGCATGACTCTGATCACCCCTCCAGATTCACCAAGTGGAGGTGCAAGAGCAGCACCAACTATTGAAGCTGTGGATGTTTTTGGTGCTGTCCCTTTCCTTGGAGGGGCATCACCCATTGGGCCTTCAGAAAGCACGGACATCTTTGCCAAAGCGCCTTTCAGACAAGTCAGCCATGAGCAGCAAGCCATGGAGGAGTTTGATGTTTTCACCAAAGCGCCATTCAACCGGAACCTCTCCAAGTCGGGCAAGAGCAGCAGTGATGTCCCTATGGGCCAGACTCCCCCGATATCCCCTGAGAGCATCGACATTTTTGGCTTCTCTCCTTTCCAGCCGGGACCCAACGTGCCACCCCCCACCACCTCTAGAAGCGCAGAAGATATCTTTCGGCCATCTTTTGAAGAGGCAGCCAGTCCGCAACAGCAAAGGCTAAAACAACGCAGTCTCCAGAAGCTGTCCTCACGTCAGAGAAAAACCAAACAGGAGCCCAGCACTGGCGGCAGCAATGGCAAGCGTCACCACGGTACGCCAACTGGAGGCCGAAAGACAAACAAGCCCACCTTCCGCACACCGGAGCGAGTCCGCAGACACAAGAAGGTTGGCCGGAGAGACTCACAGAGCAGCAACGAGTTTCTCAGCGCCTCTGACTCTAAAGAGAATATCAGCGTTGATATAACCATGGGTGAAGGAAAAGACAAAGGAGCTTCTCTACCGGTAGATGATGCTCTGTTGGATCCCTTTGGAGCCAAGCCCTTCCATCCTCAAGATGGTAGCAGGCACGGCCAGTATCAAGGCCTTGGCGACAGCAAGAGTGACATGGGCTCGGCCAATGGCAAGTCCTGGACAACTTCTCTTCATGGTGCACTTGGAGAAAGCAACATAATGGATGATTTTGGGGCAGTGCCCTTCACAGAACTCGTTATCCATGGCGGACCCCAGCAGCAGCAACAACAGCCCTCACAGCAAGTGGAGCTCGATCCCTTTGGAGCTGCACCTTTCCCTTCAAAGCAGTGACTATCTCATCTGGTCTTCCCCAGTGCACACACTTTCTCAATCACATTCAAAACGGCCACAGCTGAAGTAACCTCTGAGGTCTTGGTTGGGTAGTAGGGAGTAATATTTTCAGCCAAACATGAACAGACAAGCTAACAATGTCCCAATGCTTTGTAAGAACATTTTAATGCATTACGCAGTTTGAATAACAGAACGTAAATCCTGTGGAGGATAGGTGATTTATTCCAGGCGCTGGCTCTGTATTCATATCTTTCACCTGTACCCGTTTGCTGAGAAGCCTTTTATGCTGCATCATAACGCTTGTAGAGACGTTTGAACCAGGAGAAATGGATACTGAAATCCAACCCAAGATCGTACTGTGATTATAAGCTTGCTCAATGTTTGACTGCTTGACTTGCTGCCAAAAGCTCTGCGTAGTTTGTGGCCTGCCTTCTGATCTACCAATACAATTTTTTTTTTTTTTTAGCACCGTAAAGCCTTATGAGCATGGCTCTGCCTTGCTGCACAGTACCTCGGAAACCTTGACACAAATGGCCAGCGTTGTCCTTCAGTGTCAGTGGAGTTATTTGGGAGTAGTCCTTAACCACTTTATTTCATTCTTATTAGACCTTTCTCTATGCATCATTTTACAGTAGTCTTGGCACAGCAGATGTGGCTGTGATTTGTGTTGCATTACACTTGGAATACTAGAAGGGATTCATTTTTGTTGTACTTCCTATAAAGGTGGATCTGGTAATTGGAACAGTTTTTAATTTAGGCTCTTAACTGTTTTCTATGTTTTGTTTTCTAGCAGTAAACCTGTGTGTAAGTATTATGTTGTTTTTTTTAGTTACAACTCAAGACATTGTATTAGAAATAAGGAGGAAATTAAATGCAAAAGCCACAGTAAATCACTAGTTTAGCATTTGCGTTTGACCCCTGCAGAGCAACTTCACTTACAAACTTAGGTGCAGTCTCAACTTTCGATTTCATAGATTGTGATTTAAGCTGAGGAAAAATGGGTTTTGCACCATCAGCTAATACCACTCTTTACTCTCCAGGAGGATGGGAATCGGTCTACTTTCAAAGTGTTGGTTGAAGTATTGTACTCATAAAGGGAAACCCTTCAACACCTACTCTGACACGTCTGTGTGATTTGAAATCAGGTCATTTGTCTGGATGAATGCACTTTTCAGCATTGAATTCTTCCACTGTCTTGTAGCTGAGTCAGAAAATGTGCAGACTCAGTCTAGTTCTTTCTGTTCTATAGAGATGGCCTTAAGCACTGCATTTACCTTCCATTGGCACATTCATTTGGACTAAATCTGCAGCTCGCTGTGTTTTCACCAGTGGAACTTTGATACAACCATTTTCCATCATGTTTTTTTCCCCCCCAAGAGGGTAAATCTTTTATTGTATTTATCATGCTATACTGCTGTTTGATGCAATAAAAAAGATTCATCTCAGTTCAGTTTGTTAGAGTGGATGGACCTCAGGTGTAATTTAAAAGCTAAAGCAGAAATCTTACACTTCTCACAATACATGGTTGATTTTTGATTTTATTCAGAGTCAAGTTGAGCAGTTTACTTGCCCAGGTAATAATAAAAATCAACATACAAAATTTCTCAGAAACAGAGCTGCTACAAAATGAGTTGTGGACATGTGACTGACTTTTCTCTCTGACCTCTCTCAGAGAAAAAGACAACACCAAAAGTGTTTACAGAAATTACAATACAGACCAGCTCCATGATGAGAGGTATAAATACAGAACAACAAAGAGTAGATTCAATCTCAAAATCATAATACCAGAGAACATTTGTCCATCTAAAACTTACAAGCATTAAATAGCACGCTAAACAGATGACTTTCAATCAAAAATGAGATGGCTGCCATTTGAAAAACTGGACACCTAAACTAATTAAATGATTGCTCCTAGAAAACAGCAATCCATATGGGATATTAAAGTTATTAGCGACCTTATAAAATAGTGATATTTGAGAGAATGTAATAATTTATATTTCTTAAACATAAATCAGGGCTTCTGCTTTCCAAGATGGATGTATTCCATTTTGGATTGAAACCATTAAAATATAAAATAACAGTTGACCTTTAACATTGCACGTGATGATAAATGAGCTAAGGGCTGTATGTTGTAGGATGAAAACGTTGCTATGTCACATCTGTCTCCTCTAAGTAAGGCAGAAAAAGGAGTTTTCTTCAGAAGCTACAAGACCATCTATTTTAATGCTGAATATAAAAAAACTGAATTTAAGTCATTTATATCTACAGCAGATTGCATGACTGCACAATATTGAGAAAATCATATTGAAAAATGAATTTCAGTGCATGAGGATGTGGCATTTTCTGCCTTTTTTCAGTGCTTGAATTAAAAAAAGTGGGGAAGAAAAAACCTGAAATGTTGAATTCAAATCAATTCTCTCAAATGTTAAACTCAATTTGCAGGTCAGGGATTCAACACAGTTTATAATAAACTGGGCTAAAAACATTTCAGTAGTCAACATTGTGTTTTTTCTAAATGTTGTGCAGCCCTAAGAAATCATGAAAAATACTGTACATAGAGAACAAGGTAACATAATGAATCCTGGAGCGTCAGGTACTTACATGCTTGTAGTTCTTGAGTCTTTTTGGTACCTGCGTTCAAAGTACGTAGTAAATATCACCATCTGTGAGGGTTTGAAGTAAAGAATCTGCTGCTTTTCTTACTCAGCAGAAAGAAACAGACAAATCAACACTGTCTTAACTTCAAAGGTAAACTAAAAAAAAAAAAAATCCTCCATGTGACAAAAAAAAAAAAAAAAATCTTATTATCACAAATAGTTTTGAGTTTCATTCCACAGCAGTGGATCTACATCTTTGGTTTGTATCTATCTTTACTACATCCAATGTTATTTAGCTTTTTTTTTTAGCTTATTGTCCTACTGTAGGGCAGCCATGAGAGGCTTTTAGTGATTATAAATACAAAAACAGCTAAAAAATGAACAGCCATGAGAAATGACTTGGCTCTTAAATGCTGAGTCAGTGCTGTGGCTCAGGCCAGTGATTCTCAACCACTTTACCTCACAACATCCCAAAAACACAAACGTGAACTCGTCATTGAAGTCTAACTCATCGCATCACCAACTTTTTATTTTCCCTTTTCAGGACGTTTTCATTAATTATAGGAAGAAGCCTTGAGGCTGCAACGTTTCTCCAAAGAACAATCCATTCAATACAAAGATTACAAACATTATAGTAAATTTCTATATTCAAAATAGACTTTTCCACGATCCAGAAATGATCACCGACCTCCCAGGTTGAGAACCACTGGCTTTAATTAACCAACACAGTGAATAACATGAACATTATAAAACTTGATGTAAAATTCAAGTTAATTTAAGGAGCTACATGATGTGCGACACACAGGCACTTCTAAAAAAAAAAAAACAGTGGGATCTCTCATGAACAATCAAAGGCTACTTCACTACACAGACCAGCACTGATGATTTGAGAGATTTGACTGAGGAAGGTTTCACTGTCATCTGTGATTTGAAACCGTTAACGATGCCTCCCGTTTTAAATATTCCAGAGTTGGATTCTGGAGCGTTGTTCAGTGTTTTTTGTTTTTGTTTTTTTGGCCGCAGCTCTTTCTACGAGGAGTTCTGTTTCCTGATTTTCCTCCTGAATCCCTAAAAACATGAGTCGGGCGGACTGGAGACTGAACCGCCCACAGGTATGAATGGGACTATTTGGTGAGGAGGGGGGGTGTTAGGCGTGCTGCGGCGAGTCGGGGCAGGGCTGGCTGTGTCTGTAGGCCATGATGAAGCCAGACGACTGGTGCCACCAGTAGAACATCAGCACCAGCAGGACGTGCCACACCTGGTGGCTCGCACCCAGGTAGTTCAGCTGACCTGCAGAACAGACACACCACAGTCTATCAGTCCATCAACTATTTTTTCAGTGGCTGACACTTAACAAAGGAAGACACATATGAGCTGCCAATAAACACCATGATACATTATATTAAATACAACCTGTTATGGTAATGAAGTCATTATTTAAGCAAAATAATGCGCTGATAAACAAAAGATTCAGTGTCAACTTGTCTTCTGGAAGTGACAGTGAGCAGAAGAAATGAGAACATGCTCTTACCTGGGAAGTAACGTTCAGGGACTTTTGAAACGTAGAAAACGAAAGCTAACGCAGCGATGAAGTACATCCCGAGGACCCGAGGAACAAAAGCCTGAGGGAGAGAAAAAAATATTGGGACAGACTGAAAAGCAGCTGAACTCCTGAGAACGAGAGACTACAGAAACTGTTTCAGACCTGTTTTAAAGAGCCGGTGTCTGAGGTCAGCTGTACATCAGTGTGTTGCACATGAACAGAGCAAGTGACTAATCACACCACTGTGAGGTTAATTATTAGCATTAATTAGGGCTACTGTCACTGTTGTTTACACTCTTATTTCTTCAATTAAATGATTCATCATTTCCTGTATCAAATGCAAAATAAAAAGAAATTCCCATCACAAGTTCACCAGAGCTCAAATGAAAATGAAAACTACGTACTTAGTTTGACCAGCAACCAAAAAAAATCCCAAAAGTTAGAAACACAGAAAAGTCAGAAAAACTTGAAGTTGCTGTACCAAGTGTTACAACTAAACAGT
>OMKZ01017563.1:0-12594 GCA_900302535.1 Neoniphon sammara
TATAATTATTATTATTATTATTTTCTTTTCTTTTCTTTTCTTTTCTTTTTTACCCATTCTCTGAAGCACCTTGACATAAATAAAGACTGATAGATTTTCTTAATTTTCAGCAAGGCCACTGATGACTGTAGATGATTTAGAGAGAAATAGTGTAAACTCATTATTTATGGTGCAGACATAATGGCTCAATAAAGTCACACGAGTGCCACAACTGACCGCCTCGGGTACGAGGTGAGGAGCCTTCAAGACAAGTCACACCCATTTCTTGTGGTTCTTTTTTGGCAAGAGAGAGGGGAAAGATTGAAGAGTAACTGCTGAAGCTACAGTATATCACAGCATATCAATGGTTTTGAATCTTCAAAAGCATGAAGTGATAAAGAGGATGTCCTGTTTTACAGAGTTCTGCTGTTTGCCAGAGAGGAGGATGAGTTGATAAGAACGGTGTCAGTGTGCTAAGTCGGTAGTGACATTTATTGCACATTCATAAACTCCCATTCTTAAGTGCAATACTGGTGTTACATGTGTTGGTATGAGGCTGGATGGATGCATATGTGGATGAATTCATTACAGTTTTATAATTACTTTAACGTCTTGGCTTGATTTCCTTACTGGCCTCGAATTGTAAAGTGTATTGTGACACCTCTGTAAAGTCCACTTGAAATGAATTTGGTGTGATGAACGGTTGAATGGATGGAATCCGTCTTTTGGACAACACTCGAGCAGCCAGAGTGACTTTCCATGAGTGAAAACGAAGCAGAGGCTCACAGGACAATGTTTAAATAGAACTGGTAATTTTCTGGTGTTTGCCTTGGACTCGGGCTGCTGCAATCTATAATATATTTCTGTGGTGCGTCTCTCAGAGTTCAGACTGGTGGTTTGGGTGGAAGCGCTCAGAATGAGATTATGGAGCTTCAACTGTATTTGAATGTCCCTCACTCTGCCTGGGGCTACTTGTTGTCTTGCAGGTATTTAAAATAATCTCTTTCATATTGGCAGGGAAACTCCAGGCATTCGCCAACATAGACAGTCACGGGGAATCAGTTCATGTCAGGCAGTCTTTGTATCATAACAGAGGAGGGAGCCTTGCCAACTTGGGGAAGGAAATCCCAAGTTTGTCACTGGCAGCTTGTGGAGGTATCGACCTAAGAAGTAACAGGTTGTGGGCTAAAGCATCATCAAAACACCAGCTACCATACTTTTTAAGTGTTAATGGGAATGGTGGGACCGTTTCCCACAATGAAACCTAGTAAGCCTCCCTTGGAGAAGCATTTATGAACGGAAGCCTGCCGTTTGATGTTGGAAGGACCACGTGCTTGTTCAAAGTGCTGTGGACTCTCAGAACGGGCAAATAAACTAACAACTCATTCGAAACGCGTTCATGGGGGCCAGGGACTAATGGGATCACTTCACTAGAAAGTGAAATGAAGTGGTAGGAAAACTCTTACGCTGCCTGATTCCCATCGTATGTTTGGCCATGCACTGAAGTCAATATATGTTTGCAGTGTTCACATCAAGCCTGTTTCTACAGCATCAAAGAGATTCACAGTAAATCGTGCAATAGAACTCACTATCCTCAAATGAGTTTTGAAGAAAGTAGTCTTGCTTCCGGTTTATATTGCAGTTTACATTGTGCCATCAAGACGTGGCACAGCTTGAATTGTAGCTAAAAGGACATAAACTGTGCATTCCCCTGCGAGCCACTGAGCTATAGCCAGCAACACGTAGCATCTGCCTGGCCTTGTCCACGTGTTTCTACTTGTAAGACTTTGAGCTTAAGCTAGACCTGCTCCAAAGTCTCAAAATGCCAGAACACACACACTCTCGCTTTCTCTCTCTTTCTCTCTCTCTCTCTCTCTCTCTCTCTCTCTATCTCTCTCTCTGCTTTTGCTTCTCTCTCTTTCTCATTCTATCAATCAGCCCTTTATTATTTACTGTTACACCTTAGTTATATGCTGTTTGTCAATTATTGTTAATTGTGGGTTTGGTGCAGACATTTCATGCTTTCTTGTTGCAGCAGCCCATTGTAGACCCACCTGTTTCAGACAAATTACAGGGTAAGATGGGGAAAATTGTACAGTAATATGAGTAAAATCAGTTTAAATTGAAAATGTCTGTTGTCAGGGGCGGCATGGTGGCTCGATGGTTGGCACCGTTGCCTCACAGCAAGAGGGTCAAGGGTTCGAACCTCGAGCCTTTGTACTCTGTGTGGAGTTTGAATGCTCTTTCTGTATTTGTGTGGGTTTCCTCCCCCAGTCCAAAAACATGCAGGTCAGATGGATTGGTGACACTAAATTGCTCATAGGTCTGAATGTAATTGTGTTTGTATGTGTGTTACCAGGTTGTTTCCCTACCTTCTGCCCAGTGCATGCTGGGATAGATTCCAGCCTCCTGTGATCCTCGATGGGAATTTAAGCCAATATGGAAAATGGATGGATAGATGGATGTCTATTATCAAGTTTAACACCACACGATAACATATTACTACTCAAAGATATTGCAGTTAATGTGTTTATGACAGCAGTTTTAGATGCAGGATAGTGTTGGCACATGCAAGTTGGCACAACCAATAGTCTCTCAGCTTTTTTTTCCCAAGCCACACATAAAACCAGTATATTGTCCAACACACAAAGCAATGGGAATTTGGCAGCCAACCTAATGTAGGCCAGCTGCATGGGTAGCTTCATGTTGTCAGGTTAACTTCATTTAACTTGGAAAACTCAATTAATGTTAAAGGTTTAGTACAACATTTCAGGAGAATTTAGAGTCAGTTTGCTGAGTTTAATGATGCCACATCCACTTTCTCTATTTTATACATAAGTAGCAAACTAAATAGATGATGTAGTAATGTGAATAATTCTCAGGCTTTGTTACTATTAAAATTATCATCAAATAAATTATCAAATAGACTCAATAACCATGGTTATAACTAAGCATAAATGAAAATGATCATTATAGTGCCACGGGTCTTTTGATCAGTTCTGACGTGAGTTAACTCATGATGAGCCTCCTTTGTAAACCTCCCCCAGAGATCCTCATTCACTGTCAAGACAGCTAAAGTCTGCCCCACGTGTACAGACAGGCAAATAACCGGTGTGTCTAACTCCGCCTGTGTGACCACACCAGTCACCTCTGTGAAAATAAACCTTCCAGCCTAGGCCTAGACTCGCCAAGTTCATTCAGAGCAACAGCATAAATTCAGCACAGAGAGACTTCCACGCGGCATTATGGGTAAATGCTCAATTACAGGGTGGATGCTCGCGAGCCCAGTTCTGACTGTTACTGCTAGTGGAGCCCATTGTGAACTGCAATCATCTCATAAAGGCTTGGCTTTTGTCCTTCGTCTCTAGACCGGGGCTAGTCCTAGCTGGCTGAGCAGCACTCTTACTTCTACACACCAGGCATTTTATTCAGGCTGGTGATTTTCTGCCCGTGCAGGGGATGGAGGGCTGGAATGCCACTGAATGATACTGTGCAGACTGGATATACGTGGTAAATCAACATTATGCCTGTTTAGCCTGGTTCCAGTTCAGCTGTGATTTAAGAAAGCAGTTTGACAGAGTATGAGTAGTGTTTATTAGTGCATACAGATATCCAGATTTTAGGGGAAATATGTGAGTAGATGGCAAACCACCTGTTTATCTTTGCTCGGTGCAAAATGTTGGACCACCATTTTCCCCTACAGTGTATTGAGTATGTTTACATTTCAGACACATACTTTTATTTTCTGGGTGTAGTTCAGACAATACACAGCCATATCAATTTCTCAGCAGAAATAAAAAGTATAATGCAGACATGGTGGCTGTTGGAATCACAGTAACCTGTGGTCACCCCCAGATGCGCTAAACTCACCCCTCAGGCACCAGGTTTTATGATTTACTTGCTGCTTGTGATCTTGATGCATGGACATTATCTCCACAGGTTGTCAGAGTTGTGATCAGTTGTCCAAGTGAGCAGTTAGCTAAATGAATAGCAGTCAAGGAGGTCAGCTAATGCCCAAAATTTGAAGGCATACAAAATATGCTAAAATGTTTAAACTATCCACAACAAAGTTCAACAATAATGTGTTCCAGTTTTTATTGCCCCTGTTAGACAGATCGGACAGTTGGTCACAACCTGAGCAGCACAGCGGAGACCCTACAGGACTATAAACCATCCATCACCTCACACTTCACTGGAGACCAGGAACCAGATTATCATTCCAGGCCACTGGAGAGGGACTGAAAGATGGCTTCATCTGTTTTCAGATTTCTCATAGATAACTGTCTTTGTGTTGGGGAAAGTGTTAGTATCAGGCCTGTTTTGGGCTAGATCTTCTCCCATGGGCTCCTTGGTAGGTGGTAGGTGTGACACCTTGTTGCATTAGGAAATAAATCTTGCCACATGTTTTCCCCACACTGTATGTTCTATAGACGCTATCAGACCCATGACAATACACTCATTATTTCACCCTGTTGTCAGAAGCACTACAAACCCAATCTCTGTTCCAAGTTCACCCATCTCACTCTGACCCCACCTTGTGAAATCCCTAATCTCTCTGTCAGGTTTGCATTTCAACAAATTAGATTTATTTTAATTATGATCACAGGAATTTATCCTAGACAAGGTGACTCCTTCTGGTAGAAGATGGTAGAAGCTCCACCAGAGATCTGCACCAGTTTCCTTTAAGAAGACATTAACCCTCAGATATCCCTCCCTGGCCACTAATACTTTCAACTCCAGTTTCAGACATGCAATAGCTCAACGCCTCCACAAAAAACCCAAACTTTGATTCAGTACCCTTCAATAAATCCAGACTAATCTCTGGACTACATTTTTTTTAATCAAACATTGTCAAGAAAGAAACCGTTACAAAACTGATATGTTTTTCAAGAACAGCGACATTTTTGAGAATTGTAAATCTGCTTTAAGACTTCTACAGAGACATTTGGAGCATAATAAGGAGACGGCGCACTCTAGGGCCATTGAAACATCCTTGGGCAGTATCTCTTTGAATGGGGAGCTGCCTAAATCTGCTGATCTGGTGTATGTGTTGTCATTTGCTTTCCATATTTAGAGACACGGTCAAACCGTAAACAACATGGAATCATAAAACTGGTTTTGAAGGACAGAAAAACAAGATATTTTGATCTCACTGAGGCTTGTGTGCATGCACTGTCTACACAGCAAAAGCCCATGTAGTTGCCATGGTAACTGTAAACAGTCATGTCAGGTACATGGTTGAGCCATAAAGATAGTTTTATAAATGCATACATTTACAGTTTTACCTTTATTGATTCCACAGTGTCGAGCAGTCTAACTGCTGTCTTTTCTGGACTTGTAGCGTTGTTGTCCGTTAGATCTGTCGTAAACATCAAAGCTGTGCGGCTACACAAAACCTGAGCGTGTGATTGGCTGATGGTGTGCCTCATGTTGGTGTGCCACCATTTTTTGCATTTCGAAATTCCCCATTGTAAACTGACGGAGTTCACCATCTCCTTATTATACTCCAAACATCTCTGACTTCTTCCAGGCACAGAGAGCCCCTTTCAAAGCCCTTTTTTGTTCTGTTTTGTTTAAGCTTTTATTCCTTAGTATGGTCTTTGACACTAATGATCACCGAATTGATCAGTCAATTTTTACTGAATATCGCAAACACAGGGTGAGTACTGGCCTACTGGCCTAACCCTAACTCACCATCCTATTCAGCAAACACCATGTGGGTTGTTGTAGCACTCAATTCTTGGTCTGATCCAATTTGTCATTGTTAGCTATTGTTAGCCCCCTATTATTATCATTATCATTATTATTATTAGTAGTAGTAGTAGTAGTAGTATTAGTATTAGTATTAGTATTGGTAGCAGCAGTAATAGTAATAGTAGTGTTAAACAGGTATAATATAGCAAACAGCTTTTCTGCAGGTGTGAACAAAATGAATGTTAGACTTTTTATATAGGATATCAACATCCCACCCCAATGGACCTCCACATATTTGACTCAGGGTGCAGGAAGGAAGCTTGTGGTGAAAATACAGCAGCCACTCTCGTGATTAGTAAATCGATAAGTGTAAAAATTCACACACTCAGTGGCTGTTACATTTACTGGTTTTACCAGCAGGCCTCCATAAAGTTTCATAAGCCAATCTAAACCATGCAGTTTTGGCAAGGAGTTGATACACAAAAAAAGAAGAAAAGCACAATAATTTGTAGCCCTCAAGCTGTTTTTGAAACAAGAGCTATCTAAAAAAGCTCAGCCTCTCGTAAACTCCACCCATGGTGGCTCTACACCTCCTCTTTGGGGCGTGAGAGAAAATGATGAGGAACCCAAACCTAAAAACCCATAGCCTTCATCATGGCCTCATGTCCTTCATGGCCCATCCAAATGACAGTTTGATCTCAACTGCAAACCTATGATTTGATTAAAAAGACAGATTACTAGCTGACTCTCCATACCCGCATGGCACCAGTTTGATGTGGGAACAGTGAGAGTAATCTACAAGGAAACAACATGCAGTGTTAAACTTCTATCTTTTGGCCTCTTTTCTGTCCAAACACAAATGTCAGCACAGGCCTCTTTTCCCTCTTTCTTAGTCCAGTTTTCCTTTTCGTGCTGCATCTGGCTTTCTCCAGAGTCCCAGCCCCCATCCACTCTCCAACTCTCCATCCCTCCCTCTTTCTCTCCCTGCTCTCTTTTCTCCCATCCTCTCACTCCCCCACCGGCGCAGACATCCAGTCAGACACAGAGTGGATGGAAAATATGACTGAATCCTTCCCTTACTTAAGATAATGTGCAAGACTGCTGGCAGGCGTGACGCCACTAAACACAGGGAAAGGCAGAGAGAGAGAGAGCATACTGGACAGTGAAAAGGTTTTCTGGAGGGCTGCTTTTAATGCCACATGAAACAAAACTTTCACAGGAGAAAGTTGATTATTTGTGGTTAGCAATATGCTCTTTTTTCAACCAAATGCTTTAAGATGAGACTTAAAAACCACTGCACTTTCACTACTCTGCAACACTCAAATGGTCCACAGTGTGACACAAGGAGAGATGAGAATCTATAATAAAAAGGTTACAGTCAATACATGTACAAGCAATAAACTGAAATAATATATCACATTCTGAACCATAGGAAACCTTAATCAGCCACTCTGACCACGACAATTCAAAGTGCCATCTCATCTGACGACATTTATGTAAACTATCTACATGTTAGCACAACGTCACAGGCAGCCCACAACACAAAACCCAGAGAGCCCCACTGTGCATTTGGGTGTCATATTTCTCTGCCACAAATGCTCAAACTGAGGGAGAGACTATTGCATATAGAGGGAGAGGGGAGTTAGCAGGGTGATGGTGGGATGGAACATTCTATTGTGGAAACAGAAAAAAAGGAAAAAATGACACATGGTTTCATCTGCATGTGTATCCAAATTGGATTCGTATGTCGTGAACTATTTTGGAGAATTGGATTGTTATTAAAACTTCTCAAACTCTGTGGCGTGGGTTTAACTTTTCGTTGTACTTCCACATGTGTGTACACTAGTTTAGAGAAAAGCAACTTTACTGATCACCTTGTTTTCTGTGCCGTGGTTCAGACACTCAGCAACTCCAGCCTGTTTCACTCGGAACATAATTTCCAGTCGACCTGGCAGTCTGTTCAGGGCGGTGTGATGCACACAGCAACATCTGGGAAAGACAGACTTCATGCTTTCACTGCGCTGCCCATTCCCAGCCTTTTCATCTCTAGTTTTGCCTTCAAATCCGTCACATTATCTTTACCAATCCTGTCTTTTGGATGGTAAAACAAATAGGTAGCTCATCTGGAAGGAACAAAAATGGTGAGGACAAGCCTATGAAGCTCAGTATAGTCTGTAAAGGCTAAAAATGTCACTTTTTAGAATCAGTCACATTATAAAGTGTGCACCACTTGTTTTGAAGGCATCCTCAGCTGTGCCTTAAAGGTTCAATCACATCTCTTAGTCATGCTGAATGCTGTTTTCTCCTGTCACCGTCTACCATTTTATACTAAGGTATCCCACTTCTTTTCTAAATATTTTGTCATTTGGATACATTTAACTAACAAATAGCACATAAGAAAACCACTCAAAGGGGGAACCATGATTTGAGGCGAAAGTCACAAGGTAGTATGCAAGAATGATTGGGGGGGAAATGAGCTCAGAGATCTCGTCTGGAAATGTCGTTACTCCAGCTGCCTGCCACTCCTTTGCAAGCACCCATAAATACTGCGGCCTACAGAAATGTTCACATGCAAGGAAGAAGGGGAAAATAGAAGGTGCAGTGGAAGATGAAGGGGGGGAAAGAGAAAGACAGAGCATGAGAGACGGACAGAGAGAGAAAAAAATAGAGAAAGAGGAGTTAAAGGCATGGGAGAGGGGGTAGTGAGGCTCTCAGAGGGGGGCAAGAGGAAGGCAGCAGCTATGGTATAGGAGTAGCAGAAAAAGGGAGAAAAATAAAAGGCATAGGAGAAGTAGAATAGAGAGCGGGTAAACCTCAAATTGAGGGAGAGTAGAATGGAAATAGGGAAGCCTGAAACTATGTGAGGAAAAAATGTCCATCCCGTGGAAGGGGAGACGGATGACTCATGCTCTCCCCACAGCCACGGGAGCAAAAATGAGCAGCGTCCTGGTTTCGACACTGTTAAGACAATGATACTCAAGGCAAATTTTTGTGAGCACACACATATACCGACATCCTGTCACCAGATAATATTCGGGTACATCTGTGTGTACATCGATCCACTTGGCTGGGAGCATCAATACTGGCCAAAATGACTTCTTTCCTTACTAAGATGACACGTGGACATTTATACTTGAAAATTAACTGAAAGAAACTGAAAAAGTGCCCATAAATTCTCTGCCATCCCTGTATTGCCTGGTGACTAAAAGTTGAGCCTGTGCTGTTTGTCTCAGTCTACTTTGAGCCAGGCAGAGAACAAGCTCTCTCATGTTATCACAACCTTGGCAGTAAGCACCTTGTAGTATTTTCTCTCTCGGTAACTTTCCCCTCTAGAGCTGAACAGAGGGTAAATCCATCATTTTACCTGGCAGCCATATTGTCCCATCTTTCCGAGCATTTTTTTTTTTTTTTTCATGGATTAAGATGAGCAGGAATAACTTACCTGAGCCAAGCAATGCACTCTACACCCTGGCAGCTTTCTTTGTAATGAGTGAGCATTCATCTCCTTCACATACTGTGTTTAAATGGAGGGGAAAAAATCAGACTTGGATTTTATTCTGTTCAGACCACCAGGAGCACTGCACAATTGAGACCCATTCACAATGTTGTCAGCCACAGTAACTTATTCTCAATTGTCTTTCAAAGAGTCAAAACATTCTGCCACTTACCTGGCACCCAGTGCTATTAAAGGCAGTCACCAGCTACTTACCTAACCTCACGTCTGGCATGATTTAAATCATGGGTTCTAATGTAAATAATAAAGCCACATCCAGGATTCATACAATTCAAACCAGAGATTTTTCTTTTTTAATCAATGAAAGACTCAAGAATAATAAAACATAGTCAGCATGTTATACCTTCAGGCACCGAGTGGCTACTCTTTTCAGTGCCGAACTCTTGAGGAGGCACTGCGTCTACCAATGGTATATTCATCTGCGCTCCATATGTGATGATATCAGTAGAAAGGTTAAAGGTCTGAAGAAAAGGAATGCTGTTAGCCACTAGAACAGCTCAACTATTTTGTCAGTAGAGGGCTGACAAAATAAAACATTTATGAAAAAAATCATATAAAAATGAAATGCTACAAGTTATAGATTGGATACTAAAGTCTATATTTCTCTAGTTTGTAATCATTTAGGTCCTACATGTCCTGTATGCTGTCTTTGTAATGGAGATGTAAAGCCTGTGCATCAGCATTACTTGTGATGGTAACTTGTTGGCCTGCTATCTCTAACGGGCAAAAAGGCCTGTCTTCACATTCTGCCAGTGTTGCTCCCAAAGCCCCCAGGTCCCATTACATCAGCACATGGCAGTGAAGGGTAAAGAGCTGCTGCTACTTCCTCCAAGACCAAGCAGGAAACCACAGCAGTGAATTGGGGAGGTAAATGAGAACCTGTGTGTTTCTGTATTTATGTGTTTTAGATGTGTAAGAAAAAATATTTTTAGGGTTTAGGTGCTCAGGTTGCCCACACCATTAGAATAAAAAGTGTCACTAAGATTGTTTAGATCGGATTGAATCACTGACTGAACTGGCAGGTATTTTCATTATCACTTTGTTTTAGGTGTCAAAGTAATGTGTTAATTACATGGAATTAAATTTAGGCAGATTTCAAAATTCATTTTGAATTGCCTTTATTTTTCTCCCTTAGCGCCCTCATAGATGAGTAAACAGGTGCCAGTGTGTTATACAGCCTGCTGGCTGTGTAGTTGACTTTCAGATTGTGACTTATTCAGATTGTGGTAAAGGAGGACATGGACACCACTGTGATGTTGAATGATGCTTTTCGTTTGAAAGACCCACTCCGGTTAAAATCGTGTTTTTTCTGTTTGTAATGTGTTTTGCCAGATAATCCCCTACTATACTAATGTATTCGATGAGCTCTGCATTTCATAGCACATTGTTTTTGCTTCATGCCGGTCAAAGCGCTACTCCCTTGTTGGACTCACAGAAATCTGGATTGACGCAGGACACGTAAGTTTACCAGTTTGTTACATCACAGACCAGTAACCAAGCCTCAGTATCTCACTATCTATTTGCATAATTAACTAATGTAGTTAAACTTGAAAGTTCACTAGCTGCCTTTTCCACAGATGTTTTATGGTTTTCAAAGTGTTTCTTCCTAACATCTGGGTATTTATCTTTACAAGGTAGGTAAGGTTAACTGTTAGAAGAGCTGGCAACCAGGGCCGAGGTCTATCTCGGTAACATTAGCAACGCACAGCTGATTGATAACGTAGTCAACCTGAAGGCTCACATTATCTATTACTGTTATGTTTCTAATATTGTAGAGAGCGATAACATTACATCATTAACATTACATCGTTAATGTTACATCGTTAACATTACATCGATAACGTTACAAAAAAATGACCATTCTGATACATCCACTTGTAGGCAACCCTGTACAATTTGCTCTTCTTCCTCAGAATCGGCCCCCGGTTCGAACATTTATGGATGAATTACACCTATATTACCTCTTGCCATTGTGTAGCATAGCCATCAAACAGAAAACAAGCGCAGGTTTGTGTGCGCAGAGTCGAAGGTGAGCTGGTGTGCAATTGGTGGAGATTTGAATAGAGGCAGGGATTATTTGTTTATTCATAGATCTGCACATACTAAGTTAAGGCAAAGGTGTAGAGGTACATCTAAGCCATTTTAAGGCATGAAGGAATGTGTCTTTAATGGAAAATCTTAAAATGTAATTTTGCTAAACAGAGATGAGTTTTTTAGGGTTTAATCAATGCCAAGAATGGGTCTTTAAACAACTCTTAGATGATGTGGTTGACAAATCAACAGTAATATACAGCTTTGTGTCAAGTGGAGTATCACCAAAGTAAAAAAAAAAAAAAAAAAGAAATGTTAGAGATTTCCTGCTGTGACAGCCCTTGAACTGCATTTGGCTAACTGTTAGCTAACTCTGAACACACCAGAGGTAAGTGTAGTTTTTCAACAGATAAATAAAGTTGCATTTTCAAAAAATCTGTATCCATGTGGACATGGCCTCAGGCAAAGATATGTTCGCAACAGCCCCAATAATAGAGTTACAATTTCCCACTTTTCACCTTCTAGTTCATCTTCTAAAGGCAGGCATACCACAATGATGCTTTTGGGAGCTCAGTCTGTGTGAGGAAAAGGAAACACCAGTAGGCCCTCTTTCTTCTGAGCATGTGCAGTAGATCCCACATGCTCCACAGACAGCTTGCAGTCCTGCCCTTGGTTTGCCGAGTGCTTCAGAACAGTTGAGAAGAAAAAAGTGACCTCAATGCAAAAGAATGCAGTGTGGTCTATTCTCCCTCCCCTAACATCCAACTCGGGCAAAATGAGTTCTCTTAACCCACTGTTTAGCAGAGGGAGTGTATATGACTTTAGCCATTTAAATGGCCACAGTCGCCTTCTCTCTCCTTCCTCCTCTCCCTCCCTTATTTTCACCTCCTCTTTTTTTCATGGGGAGGATGTGAGTAAAGTTGCCACGTTAAATGCTTTCTCCCTTGCACCGTGCTGTTGTTCTCACTTCGCAAAGAGATCTTTTAGAAGACAAATAAATCCGTCTCTGGCAGACATCTGAATCCTCAGCATACTTGCAAGAAAAGCTATGATCCCTCAGTCATTATAGTTCACAAAAACATTTTTTTTTTTTTAATCTCAGATAGCTGTAGTTTTGCTTACTTTATCAGACCTCATTTCATCTAGTGGGGCAATTTGAGAATGCCATGTCATTCATTCAAGTAAACACACACTGATCACATATGCTGATAGCAATTTTTACTTCCTTTTGCCTTGCCTTGTTTTCTGTCTGTGCCAGATAATACTGTTACTTTGAGTTTATTTACTTGCAACAGTAGTCCTTGCTGGCATTTTGCTGTCATTTGATGATGTAGTGCCCCTGTGTGGCGTTTTTTTTTTTTTTTTTGTCATTTTGT
>OMKZ01017571.1:0-12259 GCA_900302535.1 Neoniphon sammara
ACGCTCGCATCTTTGTTCTTACCGTCGATGCGTTTGTTCTTCTTCCACATGAGCAGCGCTCCCAGCAGCAGCAGCAGCAGGGTGACCAAGATGCAGCCCACGATGAGGCCGGTGTAGTCCTGTTCCTGGGCCAGCGTCACCTTGCCCAGATGCCTGATGGAGTCCGCCTGGCGCCACTGGAGGGGGGGGTGATATTGTATATATATAAAAAAAAAGAGAAAACCTTTTCCAAACTTGTCCCCTTGGGGATCAGCAAAAGCGCACGGATAGTTCAGTAACATCATAAAACTTTGCCTCTCATGTACATATTCAACACACAAAAAAAAAACATTTGAAAGACATGAAAGTGGAGTTCAGCAATATCTTCGCCCACCACACACACACACACACACACACACACACACACAGGGGAGATTACATCAGTGATATTGCCTCTGCTTTTATTAGGTTTGGTGGAAATGAGGTTTCTTCTGCGGTGTGCTGCTGCAGATCAGACGGTGTGTGTGTGCGTGTGCGTGTGTGTGTAGGCTTGCGGAGCTAAGGGATATTAGCTGACCCTTCCCCAGAGATAAAGGCTTTCCCCTGAAGGCCAGTTCACAAGTCAACAGCGATGGGGCTGATAGCGTCTGGTCTGGAGCGCAGGGCTGCTGCAACCTAATGGGCCCACTAGATAATATCTTTAAGGACAACGTGAGGACGTCTGAAGCTCAGCGTCCAATATTAGTTTGTATCAGAAAGGTTATATGAAGCTGGACATTTGTCTTACTAATGCCCTTATAACCTATTCAGATGTTTGTAGGGATGTTTGTTCCAAGCAAGCGGAGGAGCATGGAGCCTTTACCCCAAAATATAAGTTGCATAAAATGGTTTAAAGGAGATAAAATGATGTTCTTCTGTGCATTCCACCTCGGCCTCAGCTACTTCTACTTCGTTTGGTGATTTCCTGCATTCCCCAAAATGCCTTTTGGCAAAGAGCAACAGCATAATAATGAGTCTAGAAACAAGCATTGCTCTTTCATTCTGAGTGACTGTGACCAAAACCTGACATTTACCATTAATGTTTCATGCAGTTTGAACAATATAATAAGAAAACATACAGAACATTATGGGCTCGTGATGATTGTATCAAAGGAGGGTGACAAGGGCAAAGCCTTGAATTTTGTTGCCTCTTACTTTGGCGTGATGCTCGGCTCTTCCACACCTCCTCTTCTCATAGACAATGCTTGACTTGCTTTCAAAATGACAAGACAGCTGTGTGAGGGGCCTTTTCAACGGACTGTGCAATAAATTCTCCCGGAGCCGGTTTTATTAGGGTGGGACAGGGACTGCATTAGGACAGGAGAGTTATACTGACGTGTCCTGTAAATGATCTGGAACGCTGGAGGAATGTGGTGTGTTCCATGAGTTTCCCCCAGCGAGGCACCAAGAGCTCAGTATAGCTAACAGTACAATGAGCGCTCATAATGTGAATTTTCATTTTGCTTTCCCTTTTTGTGATATTTTGATTGATTTTTTTTTATTTGTGCATTTTTGTGTTTTTTGTGTGCAAATTATTTGATGGTTTTTGAAAATTTTGAACTTTTCTTTTGAAAAATAACCTCAGCTAGTCTTTAGCAAGCTAGCTAAGCTAGCTAGTACAAGGACAACCTAGCTAGCTAGCCAAAAAAAGAAAACAAAACAAAACAAAAAAAAAACAAAAACAAAACATAAGAACATTAACATAAACCAATAAGATAAAATTTTAAATACATATAATATATGTAATATAAAATATATAGAATTTTTTGGATTTAATAATGGTAGGAGAATAACAGAGGAAGATTTGGAGGAACGGTTGAGCAGTTGGAACAAGTGAGAGAGGAGCTCTATTATCCCACTAATTTTCTCTCTCTCTCTCTCTCTCTCTCTCTCTCTCTCTCACACACACACACACACACACACACACACACACACACACACATAAACGCACACTTTAAAACAAGATTCCTTTGTCCATCTATCATCATTAGGCACTACAGTGGCATCCTCTTGCTGTGCAGCGACTCTCTCTCCTCTCCTCACAGGCAGGTGCTGCCACACAATATGATATATTTTACTGCTGAGATTCCTCCTGTGAGGCTGGCAACACAAACAAAGGAAATTTCCACATAAACTGACCACATTATATGGAGTTCTGCTGTATCACATTCGGTTGTTTCAGAGCAGAAGTTTGATATATTTACTCGGAAACAGACTTTAAAAACATTCGGCTTTTTCTCTGTTTATTAAATTTCCGTTCCCATCTCTTCACTGTCTTCTCCATCATGTGTGATCATTCTCAGGTCTATTGGAAGCAGTGTAGGGGAATGTTAGTTTTAAAGGTAATAAGTTACTTTTCGTACAATATGGAAAAGAAAAATTCCAACTGAAGCTACTTAAGGGGAAATTTAAGAGAACATTTCAAGAGTTTAAGGGATTAAAAACAGATTACAATAATTGAAAAACTAACATATATTAACTTATTTACCACAAGTAAATAATGTAACTACTTCGAGCCCCTGAATGTGTTACCCTCAACACTGACTGTAAGGATGATGTGGCTTTCATTGCACTTTTTAAGTGTTTTTAAGTCCATCAGATAAATGATGAATATGCAATTTAAATCTGTAGCTTCTACAAATACTATAATTGAAGTTTTTCTTTTTAAAGTTGACAGTACACATAACCACAGAGGACAATGGGACTAATGCAGCGCAGTGGTGTTAAGGTCCAAGTTCTCTGTATTTTCTTGCCACTTAGACTCTCTCTGTCTCTCACACACACATACACACACACACACACACCCTGCTCTGTCATCCAAACACCACTTCAAACACACACACAAGCTTCTCTTTGCTGTCAAGATGCAGGGATGTTGGAACAAGACGTCCATTGAGTGGACTGGAGTGGATGTGTGGGATGTGTGTGTGTGTGTGTGTGTGTGTGTGTGTTTGTGTGTGTGAGTGCGTCTGCATAGACACAAGGCTGTGTGGATTAGAGTGAGTGTTCTTGTTGACTCACCGTTGCAGAGGGTAAGAGGATAACTGTGTTTGTGTGTGTGCGATTGTGTATACATGAAGCTACTGTGTTTAAGTATGTTTGAGGTTGGTGTGTGTTTTAAGTGTGTGTACGTGCTTGAATGACACCGTATGTACCTCTGTGTGCATTTGTGTGTGTCAGAGTGTACGCATGTGTGTCTGAGCCTGTAATTGTGGATGTGTGTATGACTGAATGCATATATACTAGTTTATGCATACACTGTAAAAAAAATCTCCACCTTAACAAGTCATTTAGTCTCATATTCAGTCTTAAAAATCTTGAATTATCTCAATCTTGGGATTGAGATAATTCCACTTGTAGTTTCATATGTTTCAGGAATTTTTCTGGGATTTTTCCTCTATGAAAATGTTAAAACAAGGCAGAATAAGGCAGATCAGCCCACCAGTATCCAGAAAATGACCCTTGATTCAAGGAAATTCTGGAAACAAGTTGATTAGTATTGGAAACAGGCGGGATTATCTCATTCCACTGGCAGATATTTTCACATGTAATAAGAAAACATGATTTTAAGACTTAATAAGAGACTAAATGACTTGTTATATGTGTATGAGTCTGCATGTATGGGTTTGTGCATCAGTCTGTATGTGAAAATATGTTTGTGTGTGCCCGTGTGTGTGCGCGTCTCACCTCCACCTGCAGCTCCTTGGCGGCGGCGGCCTGCAGCTCGGTGGGAACGGTGCACTCCAGAGTGTTTCCTATCAGGGTCAAACTCTCACAGCTGTGGTTGGAAACGGTCAGAACCTGACACTTCATCGCCTCCCGGTCCATCCGATCGCCCTGCGAGGGAGAGGTGGTGAGGGGGGATGAAAGGTAGAAAGGTGTGAGGGAAGGGAAAGAGGACAGTTTCATATGCACATTTTAGATCCACGGCTGTATATGTCGCTGCCATTTAGAGCTGCCAACATGCCCAACTTGCTTATCGCTACTCAACCCTCCCAGTCCCATTGGTGGGTTTATCATTGCTGCCCGGCTTAAATTCTAGCGGAAATCCCAAGGTTTCCAAAGATACCAAATATGTCCTGCTGAATTACAGTAAAATGTGTATAAAATGATGCACAAGACATCTAGATATTTTCTATGCTACAGCCGTGAAACAATAGGATCTTGGCTTTAAGTACTTCACTGAATATAAATGTGATGTAGCTTCAGTGAAGCGTTGCAGCCAGCAGATACAGGATACGTATGTGACATTGTCCTACAACATGGAAAAAATGTTTTTTTCAACTTTGAAGCTCCTTATGGGGGGAATCTAAGGGAAAAAAGAGTTTAAGGGGTTATTAAAACAAATTTTGTGGCTTTTATAAGGCTCACAGGTAAGTAACCTAGGTTCTTGGTTGACAGAGTGATAAGAGTTTTATAGCCTGGAGCCATATTTTGGCGATGCTGAAGACTAAACTCGAGCCTTGTTATTTCACTTATATTGGCATTTTGAGATAGAGCGCTTCAAATCTGGGGGAAACGGGGGAGAGATTACTTGGGAGAGGTGAGGTAATACTGTAATAAATTGGACGCATCGCAGCGGAGGGGCCCAGGCTCTCATCTTGTCAGAGCTTATGGTGATTTGTAGATATCGGGAGGTTTGAACATAAATTGACCCTGTAGCTGCTGATATGAGTAAGACAGAGCCGGTCATGTGACCCTCCACGGGACGACAACAAACACTCCCTCTGAGGTCTGACTGGAAGCAGGGAGAGCTGAAACTGCTGTCCATGTGAACGTGTGAGTCAGTATGAGAAAGTCACTGCATGTGTGTGTGTGTGTGCCAGTGAATGAGTGGGCTGGTGTGTGTGTGTGTGTGTGTGTGTGTGTGTGCATGTGTGTTTAATTGAGTTAGTGAGTGTGTGTTGACTGATGGGAAACGGTGAAACAAATCTCACTCCAGCGGCTCAGCCTAACTCGCTCTCTCTCTCTCCTTTTGTTTCATGCTGTCTTACTCCTTCGTGTATCTTCTTGTTTTTTTTTATTTCCCCTTCACTCTCTCTCTCTCTCTCTCACACACACACACACACAAACACACACTTGTTTGAGCGCGGCAGAAGGCAATAAAGGGAATGATCACATTCCTTGCGTGACAGCTTGGGATTTTCCAATTTGACACAGAGTGGAGGCCCGCACCTGTTCTTGCACTCTACACACACACACACACACACACACAACACACACACTGCACTCTGCCTGATCAGTCTGCAAATGAAACACAAACCCCTAATTCATCCACTTGCTTGCAATTAGGACGCATACAATGTCAATGCTGCATAACAAGCCAACACAATCCGCATTTAGGCATGTTCCATAGCTGCATACGTGACAGAAAAGCTATTAAAAAGTCTTTATAATAATGCCAGTCACTCTAAATAAACTGTAATAATGATAATGGGAGCTGAGATGCTTCTCACTCTCCCGTGGAGCGATGAGCAGCGATAAGAGCGCGGCCCGGCGCCAAAACAAACAGCCTGGATCCTTTATCTGTGGCCATACTGGCGCATAGCTGCCAGTAAGAGCTAAATATCCTCGTATTTATTCTTTATTGGCAGCCATTTTGCAGCTACAGTTATCAGATGGCTTAACGAACTCAACATCTGCCCTTTACTGGAGGCCATTTCGGGCCAGAGTTATCAGATGGCATTAAATGCGGCCTGTTTCTCTGCCATGCCGGGTAGCGTCCCCTGGGTATAAACTGGGGGTTTGTCTGGGCTGAAGGGAGGGATGGAGAGGGGGATAGGGTTGGGTTGGTGGTGGATTTAGCGTCGGGGGCCAAGGTCACGTCTGGGAAAAAAAAGAAAAAAAGGGAAAAAAAAAAGCTAGGATCCCATGCGACTGGTTCAGCACAGCTGCTGCTAACCATCGAGCTGCAGTCAACAACAGAAAAAGAAAGAAAGAAAGAAAGAAAGATGAGAAAAATGTTTTTCATTGTTTTCTTAAAACAGACCTAAGGGATTGTGGTGCCATGTTTGAAAGGTAGTGTTAATATGTCAAGGGCTTTGACCTCGGCCGGCAGAACAATACGAGCCGATGAGGAGAATACGCGGAGAGTTGAAGCAAAATGAAGGAGGGCTGAGGGGCAGTGGAGGGACGGGGGTTAAAATGATGGGAAACAGACTCTACTTCCTGTTTTTCTTTCAGTATTGTTTCCTTCCCTTGGCCTGGACCAGGATTGTGTGTGTATGGTGTACAGTGTGTGTGTTTTTGTGTGGACTGGGAGGCAAAGTGCAGGAGAATTAACATCAATGCAGTCCCAAAATATGAATTCATCCCATTCGGTGCAGTCACTTCAACCACATCTCAGAATTAAAATAAACTGCCTAACGGGATTAAGGAGTGTCACATCTACAAGGTATCTCATTTTGATTTCTCATGCCCACACCAGCACCACTGACAATATTTGTAGGGGTCAGCAGAGTGGTGCAGTGAGTACAGGGACACCATACTGGAGAACTTGAGTGTAAGCCTCTGTGTTGGTGAGCGTCTGCCCCGCTGGAGTGTGCTTGAGCAAGACACTGACTCTTGTGAGAGAAACCGAGTATCACACTGCTACTATAAATGTTTTAGGCTGTGATCACATAGGATGCTCTTTGGAATGCACTTGTGGCCTTTTTTTCTGGTGGTTTGGTCGTGACCGATGTGCATCTCCACCACAGTGCTTGCCTTGTGTTTTGGAGGCAGCACATCGGATTCAAACTTAACATGTCTCGACGCCAGACAGAGTGAAAATCAGCAGGGCCTGGAGGGAAGAAAGTGGCTTCTAACAGTTTCCAAGCGAGCTCGTTCAATTTGAGCTACATCCTCCATTTCAGAGTCCTCGCGCTCTTCTTTAAGAACTGCACTAGGAAATTGGAACTCCTTGAAGGTAGAAATGGAAGCCCTAAGCCAAAAAAATCAGTATTTATTAAGGTTTTTTTTCAGTGGTTTCACCCTTTAATTTATTCTTGTTCTACACACAAAAATCCCTAATTCTAGACAGGCAAATTTAAGGGTAATTATGGTGTAAATAAGATGTCAAAGTAGGGGGTTTGATTTTAACCTTATTTTTTAAAGGTAAGAATCAGGGTATTTTAAGGCACAATTTTTTGTATCCATTAAGGTGCCATTACAGTGGCTTCACCCTTTAATATCTTCTTGTTCCTTAATTTTAGATAGGGTAAAAATTAAGGTAGGTAAAAAATTAAGGGTAAAAGTAAAAAGTAAGGACATTTAAGATTTCAAATTAAGGGGGTTACTCTCCTAGTGCTAACACAGCAATCACTGTCTCTTATCCATTTGTATTTTCAACAATGTTACAACACTTGTGACTTCAGGTTAGCTAGTTAATGCTAATTAGATAGCTATAAGGAAATGAGAATGATGTAGCATCTGATCACATGCTGAGCGGTTTAGCTGATGCTCTTGCTCAAAGCAATTTATGAATAAGCAGGGAGGTCACTGTTACCTTTGCTCAAGTGCACTTTACAGCACACATGGCTGCTGATGGATCAAACCTGTGACCTTTCAGTGACAGGACACTCACTCACTCTCTGTTACCATCTTTCCCCTCTCTGATTTACTGTACCAACTCTCTCACCTTGAGCTCCACGATGCTCTTGTTGTCCTTGGAGGTGAGCTTGGGGTCCTGGAAGAGCGGATCCTCCACGTAGATCAGGTCCCACTGAGCCGTGGAGAAGCCGTCCAGGACAAAGGCCACCTTGGTGACGACGGGCGGCTGCAGGGCCAGTTTGGCCAGCGAGGGCGTGGTGCACTGAATGGACGATCTGTTCTCACCGTACACACAGCTCTGGAGGAGGAGAGGCGGTTGGGAACGCAAACAGACGTAAACATCCAAGTTAGAAAAAAACATTGTGAGATCTACACACATTCATATGCAAGCACACAGGCACATACACAGATAAATAGAACAAATACACTTCCAAACACCTGTGAAAACATAATTAGACAGCACACAGGTATGTCTGGTCAACTGAAGCTCTTATAACTGAAATGTAAACAACTGCATTATGAAACATCTTGGGACTAAATAGGTCTAAATTCACAGTTCTTTCAATGTTTCCCCCCAGCATTTTTTACAGCAACGTACGGCATGCATATTTTCAACAGCAGGGACACTACTGAATTATTATAGAGATATTACAGACTGTGTGTGTGTGTGCACCTCTCACTCTGTCTGACCACATATTGCAATTTGTCACTGTGATCATGAAGGTGCGTCTCGGCATAAATAGGCGACATTTGAACTATTTTACTGTGGTATTGCAATTACTGACTGTCTGAAATAATAAATAAATAAATAAGTAAAATGAATGAAAAACTCAAGCTTTTCAGTTGGCTGTAGGGTGTCTATGATAGAATTAAATTATTGACTTTCAGGGGGCAATCCTAATTCTAATCTTAACTCTAAACCCAAGTTGCACCTCTATAACAGGCAACTGAAGAAGTGAGGACCGGCTAAAATGTCCTAACCTTGCATTTTGGTTCTAAGGACACAAAAACAAGAACACACACACAGATACACACACGTATGCACTGGGAAAGATGGGGAATACAATCCCGACTCCCTCACAGTGAAGGCAGCACATTGCAGCCCCCCTCCAGCTCTTCGCTCAGTCTTACAGTATAACGAGTATGCCGTAATCCTCAGCTTGGAAACTTCTTTTTACGCTCATCACATTACATGAGAAGCTGCCCGTTTACAACCACCACAGAGTTTAAATGCCAGGCCCGAGGGCACAACAGAGCTTTATCCCGCCTTGGACTCAGCCCAGCAAAGGCCTTCCAGTTTTTGCGTTCATTAAGAGTCCAGAGTGAGAGACAGTGTAAAAACACCTCAAGTCCTTTTTTTTTATTGAGGTGTGGTGGAGTTTCGTCTCGTTTTCAGCAGACTTGGGTGTTCGATAAAGATTTTGAGCGCAGTTGATATTTGCTGTGTTTCCATGGCTGAAGTTCAAAGGCTTGTGTGTTCACAGAAAGGGGAGTATTGGTGCTTGGAGGAGCACCTCAATAAGATCTGGGCTTTCTGTGTCAATCTGTGTGTGATACTTTTTGCCATGCACGCTGCTAAGGGGAATTACACTATGCACAGTTTAGGAAGTACTGAGTTTCAAAATACACAAGGAAGTAGTTTGTGTTTTTCTAACTGAAGTAGCAAGGTCTACACATGACTTCAATATTTTGATCAGCCACTCTTAGTTACACTCAAGATGAGTAAGATGAGTATGTCCTTGTTTCGAGGAAACAAGAAATTACTCATCCCTAGATTTGGAACTTTTTTGGGACATACTTCTAAAAGCTATAAAAAAACTGCCTTGGATGCTGCACAACTTTAAGTATATATAGCAATTACTGTTTAAAATGATTTGTAGCAGCACAAAATGAACAAAAATGGCTTATCTTGCCTTTACGCACTGTACTGTTGCATTTCATACCTTCAAAATCTTGTTATGCCAAAGGTAAAGTGGTGGAAAAGACAAACTCTTACACAGGGCAGTAAAAAGTACAATCACCGAGCCATCCACACTTTTATAAACAGTGAGTGGGTGGGATTTTACAGAAGCGAGCTGCCTTATAAAGTAACAGCCTCCAACTGGAGGTGTTGTTGGGGCTGGAATCTGGGGCAACATTCCCAGAAAAGAGAGATAAAAGGAACCAAATGAAAAAAAAGAAAGAAGTATATGAAGAATAAATGGGTGTACAAATTTGAAAGTTGTTGCTGATACAACTTGACAAGCAAAAGCATCAAAAAGCCCAACAGTGATTATCGCCGCTATTATCCCCTTCTCTGCCTGTCAACATGTTATAATTCTCCCTTGGATCATAATAAACACAAAGCATCCACTTGTCATTTTCATTTCATGCCCAGACCTCTGAGCTGTGGTTCAATATTTCTGTGGTGAGCTGCAGGCCAGGACAAACTGAAGATAATAGCCTTGTGATCATGGAGATTGCAGTCTTTTCATTAAGTAAAGCACACGTCAATCCATGGTGTGAATCCTCCACTAGAGCTCCTCACACAGGCAAACACACTCTGAACTGACCTAACTAGTTCATCCCTGCGCTGAAAGATCAATGCTGATATTTGCGATGTGGTAAGAGGAGCCATTGATAGTGCGTGTTTATCTTTTGGGCTACAGAGGTAAACGTGTCCTTCAGTTGATTATCTCAAACAGGCAGGAGGCAGGAAAAGGTCCTCGGGTCAACACGCGCTTCCCGTAATCTTTGAACACAACAAACATCTCTTTCGTGCTCATGTTTAGTGAGTGGGTGCTCACATTTACGTTTCGGACATGTTCTCATGCAGAGTGACGTCTCTCTTACCAAGAAAACACCTCACTCTGTTAAACCGCTGTTGATATTACAGCTACGTCACCCCAGTCTGTAAGTCCTGACTCTATGTCTCATGTTATGAAGGGTATCAAAATGACATCAAAGCGAATGTTCTCCCCTCCCTCTACCATCAAGGTGCCACTGAGCAAACCATGTGCTGATATATTTCTCCTACCTGTGTTCTGTAATCCTCAAAGTCCCTCTCAGATTAACTGATCTTTTTCACAGCAGTCATTTTGACATGAAATAGCAGGTAAACACAGGTGTTACTAATGGCATTAATGAAGGTCCCACCTGTGTTTACTAAAGTGAAAACATTGGTAAGAGCAGCAAGAGCAAATCTGTGTGGAGCTGAAATGAAGGACAACAACATTCAATTCCATTCACCTACTTCTAATTTTTAATTCCAGAAAAAAAGAATGGTCATTTTTGTTTTCTAGGCCTTTGAGACTGTAATGTGACTAAGGACTCTAAATAAACCTGAACTTGAATTTGCAACTGAATGGAATAATGAAAAAGGCCTGCCTGCTAAACAAAACCCATCCCCTTCATGAAAAAACACATCTGAATCATGTATTTTATCATACATATTTGGCTTGTAAAATTTATTATACTCCAAACAAAAGAAAAAGTTGACAAATTGGTCAATATCTGACTTCCAACACTTTGATTGATCTCCAGCTCTCCTGAGCGCTGGCTGCAGTAGCAGCAGATGTGCTTAAAATGTTGCTGAAACTTCCTGCTAGTTGCTTCATAGTCTTCAAATCCTGACTCCCCAGTGAGCTATGGCAGCCCAGATGAAGCACACACGCGCACACACACATGCAAATGCATGCACACACACATAGAGACAGATAGACTTCCACACACACTCAAATGTGGATAAAAAAAGCACACACACGATTAATTCACTCTGAGCAACTGCAGTTACAGATGAGGGAGAGGCAGGGGGCAGAGGGGTGAAGGGGGTCACCCAACAAAAGCAAACCAATAACCGACCCCCCCTCCAACCAGGGCCTGACTACAGTGGGACAGGAGGGTAAAATACCCCCCCTGGGCCAGCAAGGAAAATATCCTGTGAATTAGTGGAAACCTCAGTCAGTTTCATTGTTTCGCCGATGTCTCCTCTCATTTGCGTGGAGCGGGTAGAGGAGGTGAGCGGCCGTAGTTTGGGAGCAGCTGTAAATACAATCGCTCGGCGGGTCGGGCAGCGAGCGGGGTGAGAGGTTTACTGTGGGGTGATGAGAGAACCAGCAATCCAGAAACCTCCACAGTGGAAGCGCCGTCCCAGTAGGATCATTACTGTAACGGCCTGCGAAAAAGCCAAGTCATAACGCAGCTCCCACTTACAAAAGTGCTTGTCACATCTAGAGTGATTTATACCCACACAGTTTTCCGCTGTTTTGCAGCATGCTGCACTGTGCTGTCATTTACAGTAGATTTAAGTGTTTTTTCTTATTGTATGCTTTTTTTTTAACACTTTACCATTAGGTTTTCTTATACAGAAATCTAATATATGAACATATATGCCCCTATAGCAGAGAAATGTTATATGTTTATAATCATATATGAAACAAACATAAATATCCCCTCTGGATATGGTGATATATGTGTATCCCATATATGTATGAACATATATGTAACTTATATATGCGCATATGAACATATTGTCCTCATATGGTCATATGGGTATTTAATATGAACATATATGCCATATATGGAAATCCTCTAAACTAAATTAACAGCAGTTTGTTTTTAATTAACAAATGAATTATTTAACTAAATTATTATTATTATTATTATTATTATTATTATTATTATTATTATTATCATTATTATTATATTTTTTCTAGCTTAGCTAACCCTAACC
>OMKZ01017576.1:0-21907 GCA_900302535.1 Neoniphon sammara
CTGGCACGCTGCCTCCGCGTTGTGCCGCAGCATCCTGGGTGACAGCACCTCCTCTTCTGGGTGCCCCGCTGCGTGAGAAATCAGTCAAACTCCCCGGCAATGAAGCGTTGATTCTGTTCGTGTGTTCTGGGCTGTAGCGCCGTGCGCCAGGATAACCCGCAGCCCCTTGTCGTTGAGTGAGCTCAGGCTGGTGTCTGGCCCCTGACGCACGACCATTAACGGGTGCATGCTGTCTGCCATCGGGTCCAAATGCGGTTCCTGGCTGGTTTGCTTGATCGGTCCTGAATTGTCGTGGCTCAGACTGACTGGTTCTTCTGTGCGCTGTTCCTTCGTGCGCTCCAGGCATCCTGGTGCCATCTCTCCTGCTGCTCACGTACACCCTCGAATGGCCTCTGGACCGTACCGGGGTCTGGTACTCTGATCCGGTGCTCATTAAACTGTACACCTGCCCATTGTTCTCCCACTGTATCCGGTGCCGCCAGGGGCCAGTGCGCTGATGTTGCTGCCCGGTGACGAAGGGAACCAGTCCTTGGAGAATGTATAAAGATAAAACTGACCACTTTGCCATGGCAACAAAACTTTTTAAACCTACCGAAAGTCACAGATAAATCAGCTTATGACATGTATTGCACACACAGATGCCCTTTTGAGAACAGTGGGTAAAAAAGCAAGCGTACGCTATCCGTTCCAGTTCGTAAGCAGCACAACATATCAGTTCTGAGAAGGACTGACAATTGGACAGGAGAGGAGGACTGGATTTTTTCCTGGTAATTTATTAGATTCAGCCTGGTTACGTACGCATGCACAGAAAGTTCAACTTTCTAACGAGAAAGTTTAACCCGTTCCTTCCCGTGTTAAGTTCTGTTACACAAGCCTTACACAAGAAAGTTTACTGAGCAAACTTTACGCACGGGTGCCAACCGAGGTCATCTGAATTTTACCGCTCATCCTGGTAATTTCTGTGACCATTTCGCCCTGAATTCAATATTGTAGGACGAGAAAAGGGTTATTTTTGGTTAAAGAAAAGAAACCCTGTTATCCTCACATAACATTGATGGACACATTCCACTGAACATATACAGAAGACATATTTGCACATTTTATTTGATTTTGATTTGGCCACTTAGAGGCAGATCTTGTTAAACTAAATGGTCACGAAAGAGCTATATATTCACCACATATCACAAAGAAATTTATTGGCATTTGCTTGCCACGTAACCAAGAAGAGTAGAGCTTCCCTACATTGCCCTTTAATTTTAGTGTCATCAAAATAAGTCTTATTTTATTATTATTATTTTCAAAATCAAAATTCCATTTGAAAATATGCTATTGCGACCAAATCTAATAACTTCAAATGGTCTGTGCACAGCGCACGGAAAGCCACTGGGTTTTAAATGCCTCATGAAAGTGCCTTGTACAGTGTAAACTTTAACCACAGGGAGGCAGACTTCATCTGCAGATAGTACTGTTCTTGACGCGGTCTCTGCTCTGGAAATGCATTCCAAGAGTACAGAAAGGGAAAACTCATCCCAAAGATTGACTTTCTCAAGCTTTTATTCCTTCAGAAAACAAAAACAAAAGATTGACATTTGTTATCAATATATATTCAGATGTAAAAGAGCGTGGAGAGATGAGCACCGACTGTGCGTAACAGGTATTTGGCAACGTGCGTCATGGGCAGGTTTTTGGCAGAACATTTAGGTCATCATTTATAAGCAACAGAAGAACTATATAGTACACTTTAGAAGGATACCATAGGCTTAACAATACAACAAAACTCTAAATCCCTACGCCATTGTTATCCCATGGGAACATTATATTGATATAATGAAATAAAAATAGCACTAAGTCCAATAAAGTCGCTGTGAACTCGCCACTGAGTACCACTGACACATGATAAGCTACTAAAATAACCTTGGGGTACCACTGTCACTCACCGCTGAATACCAGAAACACTGAAATGTTACAGGAATAATACAGTGAAGAGATAAAATAGTTCCATTGTCAATAAAGATTTACTGTCAGACACTATAACTTGCGATATAGATAGGAATCATACTTTTACAGTGATACAGTGATATAGGTCAGTATAAACTCACCAATGAGCACCACACACACACACACACGCTAGAAGTCTAAAAATGACTATTGTGAATATGTTTGGTTATATTCAGGCAGGGGACTAGGCTCTTGGATATGGGTCACAAAATACATAGGATACGCATGAGTAGAGTCATGCAGAGCCCTTTATTTGTCACCTCTCGGGGGAATTGCCGTGGTGTGCGTTTCCTCAGCCAAATAGGGCAAAAGCATGGTGTGTCTTGCTTCTATATTTAGCTAAAGGCTATCTAGACTGTTCCAAAGTCGAGTCCAGGAACGCCCTGCACGGCCGCCCAGAACATATAAGAGCGACAGATCCTCGGCACTGGTTTGGCACAAGACTTCCTGAGCTGGAGATGTACAAAAATTTAGCCAGTAAGTATTTATGTTAAATTGAGTCTTTAATTGTGTGTCTGACCTGAATAAATAAGTAAACAAATCACAACAACTTCTGCCACAACAAGGTGAACTAATCGTATACTGTAAATTAAGAGTGCTTTAAAATAAAATGATCACATATGTGCATCTGGTTGTTTTCATGGAACACCTTCAGCAGACTTCCCCGTGTGATACGGCCGACCAGTGAAACTAATCCTTTTACGCTTTGAATATATCTTATCCCATGAATCTAGGTATCCCAGGCCTCCTCAGATCTTTGCTTCTTGTGAGATTTAACGAAGATGATGGTCTAAAAATGGTTTTTCCACAAGAACCCCCCCAAGGAATATACCTGTTGTCTTCCCTTGAGGCCTCACACTTCCATTCTGAGGAATATACAACTAAATGATAGATCCAGAGGGTATACTACAGATCATGGGGAGACAATACAGGTGAGATTCTGAACTGAAAGAGTGTTTGGAAAAGCATTTAAGCGGTGCGCAATTATCAGACTTCTCCACTGTGTTGTGGGATCGCGTCTGGTGTCTTAAAAAAGTGCAAATAAGGAGCACTCCATCACACTTTTGTGGTCCCAATCAGGCTCCACTCACTTATACTGCCTGATTTTTTTTGTTTTTGTTTTGTTTTTTTAGCCTAACCTAAATTAAATTAAATTAAATGGAAATGTCTTGTTAAAGATGATAGATTTTTCAGATGCGGGACAGTAATTAATCAGATTTGATATGACACCGTTTTGCTCATGAGTGTCAATTAACCTTTACCAAAATCAGAGTGACTATCAGCTGTCACGTTTGAACTTTGCGCTACATGCCGGTATTTATTCACTTCTTGGTAGAGCTTCTTGGTGTTGCGCTTCGCCTACACGTGACAAAAATGTGTCCCGTCCTGTGACCACTTAGTGATTTAAAACCGCTGTCGCAGTCATTTTATAGGCGGACTCAACAATGGCACATTTCCTAGAAATTATTCCAAATATATTACACTCATTAAATTGCCCAAAGAGCTGCAGGTGTAAATTATTGTTATTCCGTTGCCAAGCCTATGAATCTATAGGATTTGGGATTATTATGACACTGCTTTATGATATGATTACCTTTATTTTAGTTATCGGCTTAACACGTTCATAAATAAATTGGCTACATCATAAATAAATTTATTTTATCGACCACATATAAGCGCAAAAAATGAAATATAAAACACATGGGCAGCTTTTCAGTTGCTTTGAGTAATAAACTGACATCGGATAAACTTGAAATTGACATTTGGAAGTTTTAGACTTGAGTAGGCTATTTTTGAGTCTTTTGATATCAGATTCAAATGACATTGATCAATGGGAATTATATTGTTGACTATCAGTGGTTATTTAAAAATTAATATTAATGAGACGGTGCTTTATGTTTCATTTTCCAAAATATATATCTCCTTTTTAGTTGAGGGTGTGAACCTCTAAATTATCACTGTGAAGTTGATCCTGGTCATTTATTTGCTGTCATGACAGAAGCCTTTGCAGGTGCTTGCATGAAGACTAATCAGGTTCAAATGCCAAACTGTCACAGACCTGGTGATCTTTTTAAGCTGAATTTTCACTGAGAAACAACAGGCAGACCTGTTCATTTATTATAAAAGTTCATTTTATAACGTTATGTATGCCACAGTGGAGTTGTCATAAATATTCCTGTCACACAGGGGCATAACCTCATGCCTTGGCGGTCCTTCTAAGTCATACAGGGGGGCATAAAAGGCATGTGACAGACTGTGCTCCTGCCTCTCGGCCCAAATATGGACGCCCCGGCTGCCCTTTGGGGTTGCTATGGCAGTGGGTGACGTTGGAGCACATACCACCCCAAAGGTTCTCACCTTTCCCCCATGTTTTACCCACCCAGAGGAGCAGGGCATGGTCAATGTTCCAGGCTGTGGGCTGTTGAGTGGGTGTGTAGAGACATCAGTAAGTGGCTGTCTATACACTAGCTAAATATACTCCCCTGACACCCCAGGCACTTGGCCCATATATAAACTCAGAGGCCTGCTACCATCAGCACCAGGCCAATTGGCGGCATGCAGAAACTCCCAGAAATGCATCACAAGATCCTCATCTGCTGCTCCCACAACCACTGCTGCTCCGACAGGTCCTGGGACCGAGCTGGGCAAGTCTCTGAGGTTAGAAAGCACTTTACGTTAGCTGTAGCTTTAGAAAGTGATCATATGAAGAGACAGACACTTCAGTCTGTGAATTATGTTCACAAATGTATTTAATGATGACCTGTGTATCCTTGATCTTATGCTCAAGGGGATAAACCATGAGATATCTTATGCATCATTCCCTGCCAGATGCAAGTTATTTTGTTTTATGGTTTGCAAAGTCACATTGTGTTGTCAGATACAGACAAGAAATACAGCCTGAAGCTTACTATTTAAGGCACTGAGTTTCTGACATTGAACTATCAATAAAACTGGAACTTGTTTCTGCACCTTCATTTCCCTCATTTCTCCACACTTAGTTTTGAGTGCTGTGGGTGACTTTTGAGAGGTCACCTGATCTTTTGGAGAGTACTAATCTTTCAGGACAGAGTGCCAGGCACTCTCATTCCATTTCTTGATTAAGTTCAACAAGTGCAATATGAAATAGCAGTCAGACAGTGATTTTGCCCTGTCATTCCACAGAGGCATAGGTAGAAATATAAAAACAGAGGTATATTTAACGTAGACTTGTATATTAAGCTCACTGAGGTGTCAAAATAAGTAGGGTAACTGCCCTTTAACCAGAGGAGCTTGGTTCAAGACCCCACTGTCAGCAAGGGTCTGACCTGCTGAAGTGGCTGTTCTGTAGCTGGATATGACCTCTGACCTCTCTGTGGAGGGGCGCAAAGTGAAACATGAGTTTTCTTACTAGGACTAATGAAATATCACACTCTTATTGTTATTAAGTGCTGACCTGGGAGGCCTGTCTCCAACCTGTGCTGTCATACATACTTTATTATACTGGGATACCTGCATTGAACATTTCTCTTCATAAGCAGTAATACATTGGGCCTTATAGGGGTTTCGCACAAACAAATGTTGCGCTTTTATCATTATCATTTGTTTATTTATCCTAATCCTTGAGATGAGAGTTTAACAGAAGTTAAACATCATCTTTATATATGCTATATCATTTGTGTCTTTCTCCCTATCAGCACAACATGGCATCTAGCCTGCAGTGATGTGCCAACAGTCTTTTAGCAGAAGCAGTCCACTGTGATTACAGTTTATTAGCTGCTTTTATTATTATGGCATATAAGATTACCTTATCTGTGTGATAAGGAGGCTCATTCAATCGCCTCAGGAAAGAGTCACCAACTATCCTTAACATACATAAAACTTTGTGTTGTCACAGGTGTGGTGAGGATTGTGATTTCTGTGAATTAAACAGGCACGTGGGTTTCATGGGCTTCATGCAGAGATGAACAGTGCAAGTAAGAACGACAGGACACATGAGGTGGATTCAGTTGTCTTTTTTAAGTTGGGATGCAAATCTTTCCTCCCAGTGTGGGCAATTTTCCTTTGACATACGAGATCGGTGTTGAGACCCATTCTGCATTGTTAACACTGGACTGTCCAGAGGTCGTTCATCTTTTAGAAAAGGGTTACACAGGATTATACAAAATACAATGCTTCTGCCAACAGCTCCTAATATGATTAACTATTTACAAAGCAAAAAAAAAAAAGCATTTAGGCAAGAAGTATGATTCTGGTGTCATCCATTACTCAAAATGATATTTACAAGTCTATACACACAAGCTTTATGCCATCCCCGTCTTGCTGTGGAGAGAGAGAAGAGAGAGCATGCATTAACGCTGAGTAAAACACTTATTGTAGATTTGTCAGAAAAAATGCGTCTAATAATCAATTCCAAATGTTTCAGGATCTTGGTTTACCTATAAGTTGTTCAGAAGGCAGTTGTGAATGCTTTCGTACACTTGCTTGTAGAGCTCGTCCTTTGATTTCATGCCATCAAGGTACTCTGTGGGGCGGTCCAGAAAAGGACAACTTGAGGATAAGTTATTGTCAATAGTTATGCATTACACCATTTTCATTTTAAAAGAACAGTGGATATATTACTTTTTTATTTGCAAAGTGGGGATGTAAGTAAGGAGACACAGGACAGAAAGCTTTGTGGGGTTCAGCAGGGGCTCATATTTACGGTGAGGAATTGTCTTGACATACCTATGGAATTGCAGGTCTCCTCCATCTCTTTCCTGTGTTTCAAGTACATGGGCCAGACATGGCCATCAAACAGGCCGGGGGGGTCAGGGATTGTGTATGACCTTGTACTGTGGGCACAGAATCATTCACATTATGCACCTCTAATTCACCTTGTTACCACTTGAGCAACACTAGCCGAAGTCACTCAAAGAGTTCGTTACCTTCTTCTGTGTTTGCATTCCTCATATGGAATGGAGATGTAGTACCGCTTGTCGTAGATGTCGAGAAGAGGCCTGCAGGGGGCGAAGCAAGGCTCAGTTTCATGGTTTAGGGGTCAATTCAGTTGAACAGAGGAGGCCCAGAGGCTATATTTTACAGCGCTTGCTTATGCCAGATGAAAAAGAGTAGTGCATCACAGGGTAAAATCTGGGAACTGGGAAGTGACCTACTTGTAGTTGTAGAGGAGGAATCCCTCCACAATGAGAATATGGAGTCCCGTCTTGTCCGGGTCAGACTTCTCAGCTTCGGGTGACAGGCTGATGCCGTGGGAGCGGGCGAACTTGACTGGGTTCTCCTGCCACCCTTTCACAGTGTTGACCATAGCCTCCATGTCCATGGCCGTGATCACTGTCACAGAATAAGGAGAGACAGAACGGCATGCTTCACCACACTCGGACCGAACAGCGACCACCAATGTGCTTCAACACACATTAGTCACGGTTAGTGAATGGCTGCAGCATTCACAGAATAGATGGTAGAATATTACAAATTGTGGATGGATTGGTTACCAAAGTGTGTAACTTCTGAAATGTGCAGAGAAGGAAAAATACATTACTGCATGGTTTTCCTACGTGAAATCCACTCTTACCATCCCACTGTCTAAAGCCGTCCTCCCCGACTTCTATTTCATCAGTTTTCTGAAATAACAGTCACCAATAAAACATTGCTGCAACCTAGTAACCAGTTGGAGCTGATCACACCTGGACAGGACAAGTCAAGGACTCGTCTCCACCAAAAGTGGAATGCTGTGGCTGCGCAATGTTGACAAATAAATCGGCTGCGATTTTTTTCTCAATACTGCGACTGCGATATCAATTGCAACAGTTTTGGGCGCAGCTTTCTTTTTCAGGGGGTGACAAATTCTTACTTTTAGCTCACGTTTAGTAAAGTGAGTGATTTTCTCTGATATGCAACTGCTGCCTTGTTTAGGAAACTGAAACACCATTTCACCCGCGAAATCTGGAGACTATTTACAATTCAAATGTTGCAAAAGTCAGTATTGCGACTGCAGCAATGACTGCTCTTTTAGAGGAATTGAATTGGTTCTGGGTGTATAGTTGACGAGAAGAAAAAAATCACTTGGCCAAATGGGATTAATCATGAGTGATTATTCAAAAAAAATGGTCGCAGGATTTGACTTTAAGTGGGGACGCTCAACCTTTTCATTGGTTGTCCAGGAGACAATCAGCCAGATGTATTACTAGGCTACTGAGATGACAGACAGTACATCTGCAGGTCAGCGTGGTGGGTTATTTCTGAGCACAAATTCTCAAGTGCAAGTCACTAGTGCTCTAAAGTGCTCAAGGGCAAATTTAAAACTACAACACATTAATTGAATACAAATGAATACATATATCAACACAGCATGAATACATCAAAAGAGATGGCTTTAAACTAAACATATAGGGGCTTACATTTAGTTTCAAAGCTCAGAGGAATAGTGACTTTTGCCTGACTTACCTTGAAAAAGTCATCTTGATGCACCACGCAACAGTTGGGTAATGTCTTTATCAACCTGTTTGTCAAAGTGGTCTTCCCACCGTTGGTCACTCTGGAATGAAGATGGTATGAACTTATATGATGATATGAACTTAGATTTGAGGTTTTGGCAGCCTCTGAGTGAAAAATTCCCTAAGTGCCAGACAGATAAGTTGTCTTTAGAGACTCACCCGCCAATGCCAATGATAAACTTCATTGTCACTTTTGGACGATGGTCTCCTGTGGAATTCAGTAAATAAAAGAAAGGAACCCAACCACAACAAACCCTCTATCAAAGGCTTATGAAAACCTCTCCTTCTTTTCTGGCAAAATGTCCCCCCTTTTACTACTTCATTGATAGACAATCTCTCCGCCCGGTATTTAAAGGATTCAGCCACAGCGTCACATTACATGTCACAACCTCTTGCCCACCTCAAACCAATCATCGCTTGTTTTGCTGCAGCCAATCAGCCCCTTTTGCACAGCCTATATAACCAATGAGAGGAGGCCCTAGCGGCTCTGAATTTGCATGCAAGTAGATCTCTAATTTTCCACCTGCTGTCAGAGGTCAGAGAAACCGGCCAACCAAATGCACAGTATATACGACACCCAACAGAATGCTTTGGAGTTCCTAGAAGATAATAGAGAAATGATAGTGGAACTCAAAGTCTTTAGATGATTAAAAAGGCAGACAGAGAGTAACTGCAGACAGACTGATAGAATGAAAAACTCTTGTAGTCTGGCGATGCTGATAGCTTGTGGCTTGTCAAAATCATTACTTATCCTGAACAAAAAGATCACTGTGGTTTCAAAGACGCTGCTCTTCCAAGAAAGTTAAATGTCTGGTTGTGCAGAGAAAGTTTAGATCCACTTTATCCTAAGGAGTCCTTGTAAAATGTATCTCAAAGAGGGGTTTATGACTGTTAATGTATAACCATTTACAGTAATAGGGCTCAGTACAGGACAGAGCAGATGAATCACTCCCCGTTTCCAGAACATCTGCATCACAATGCTGAACAAAACCCCATTATTTGGGTTTTGAGAGGGAAAACTTTCCATGCTTAGACAGTTCTGGGTGGGTGAAAACCAGAAGCACTATATTTAGTTGGCAAGTGTGTGGCCGCCTGCCGCGTCACACATATTTCTGATGCAACTGGCTGGAATACATGGCCCCCAGCCATGTGACCATGCCACAGCATCTCCGGTCATGCCAAAGGCTGGCTCTGATTGCACACTCGTCTCTAGCTCCTTGGTAAAACACGATCTCTTTGAAGTCTGCTGCTTATCAACCTGCCTCAAAACAAAGGTGCATTGCACACCCAGGATGTGGGCTGCCTCACCTTGTGTTTATTTTCTTTGGACATTATTTGAACAAGTTCTTTTACAACTGGTCTTATCTCTGGTGTTATTATTGTACGCGTGAAGGAGCTGGACTTTGAGTCCCAGCTATCGGAGCACATGGTCGCATGTTAAGAGCTTCGTGTAACATGCCATGACAATCTCAACGGAAAAGTGACGGTTGTTGATACCACGTGACGATAATATTTATCCTAAATCAAATTGTCTCATTGTGTTGTTGTAGTCTGAGGTTAGTGAAAAAGTTCTTACTAGTTAACCTTGTGAAACCTAAATGCATTGCTGGCATAAAAAAATCCCTTTTGTTCTTTTAAAAAATATTGGAAAATGACTACTTTGGCCTATAAAGATTCAGCTTCACATAAAACAAATACAAATAATATTTTTAAAAATAGGAAAAAAAATTGTAAAAAGACCATTTTACAAAAGTAAAAAAAAATAAATAAAGGAAATTTGAAAAAATGGAAATATAATATAAACAAAAACAAAACAAATAAATAATGTAAAATACATTGTTTGAATGTAAATACAAAATTTAAAACTATAAAATATTTTCATTTAAAAAAAATTGTTACTGTTATCTAAGAAATTGTCCATGAAAAAAGAAGAAATTGAAAAAATGAAAATTGGAGAAAAAATAAATTAATAATAAATAAATTAATAAATAAATTTCACCTTCATTAGCCAGTAGAATTTTTTTATATTTGCAAAAGAAATAAAGGAAATATTATTTAGATTTCAGAGGGTTAAAAAAAAGGCCTTACAAAACTGCCCCATATGGTGCAGACAGAGGGCATCTCACCATGTGGTCCACCATGTGAACCATGTGCTGCACATATTTTTGTCTTCTTAGACTGACTGACTCAGACGACAGTCAGTCAGCACTGGGCCTTTTGGTTCAGCAGCATTTGCATGATCAAGCTTGTTTTTCCTACTTTAACATTTCCAGCCTTGATTCATCTATTAAAACATTCAGTGACAAACCCAGCTCAAGCCCAATATCAGATGAACAAAATTTCCAGGCTTAAAATGAAAAATATCCCTTCAGTCATGATCTTATTATTCAGCATGCAGACCCTTACTTGGCTGCCAAGTTTCCTTTTCCATTTTAATGGTATCACTGAAATGACCATATGGTTGTATCATTATATGATTATAATCCACTTATTATCTCTTCTTTTATGTGAAGCACCTTGAATCGCCTTGCTGTGTTAAATATGCTGTACAAATAAATTTAGGTCAAGAGACTTAAAATGTAACTTCATCTAATAAAATTGAACAAAGTGCCCTTTTTCATGGCTGTCATAACGTAACAATTGAGTCACTGATTGGTTAATATATAGATTGATAGCCTGATTATGCATATGTTCAAAAGACAATCAAATGTAGTAAAAAGTAGTAATATCAACAGGAAAACTCTTCAGCTCCCAGTGACAATAAAAGTCATCACAAGTTTGAAATATATAACCCTTATACCTTGTGATCACATTAACTTTACATACCAAAATAATGAAAGGTCACCTCATGCCGAATGACCCCTATGAACAGTGGCACCAGATCATCACTTGACTGCATGCCGTTTTCATTGGGTGGCACGTGCAGTAGGCCTGCTGTTTATTATAGTCACAATGAACATCAACTAACCTGGCCAACATGTAGAATTAGATCCACAGCCTTCTCATAAATCATAATAGTGACTCTTGTAACTCAGGAAAACCCAAAAACATTTTGGACCAAAGGTCTGACCCAGTTAGAATCACAAATATGGGCATGTGAGCAAATATGAGCCAGGCTGAGCTTGCAATTTAATTCATATCAAATGTCATCATTAGATGCAGAGGAGAGCAGATTGATAACTGTGGGACAACAGCTCGTTTTGGTTTACTCATTTATTTTTCTTACAAAAAATAAATGGCACATATTCATAAATAACACTTTTAGCAATTCCTTTGACTGTCCAAATATATTTCATCTCATTTGTAGCAATGTTTGCTTTCAGTTTTGTAAAAGTGCCTTGTAAAACATGATGGCAAATGACTGAAAAAACCTACAAAATGAAACTTAACAGAGATCGGGGAATATAAACAAGCATGCCACCCGCATATCAAACTTTGGAAAACATGTAGATTGTAATACTAGACACTTTTGCAGCTGCAACACCTCATTTAGGTCTAAGGAGAACAATATTGTAAGAATAAATTGCACATTATTTTTTCAGTACACAATCATGAAATCAACTAATACCCATGCCATTCATATCAAAGCCAAACCCCGCATCAGTGCAAACACGTCTCTCAAAAATATATTACAAATATATACACTTTAAAATGATCCCAGCTCTGTTGGAAGCTGCCTTCGAGTTCATCCAGGTTGTTAAGTTGTAGTTTGGTTTGCGGTCTCCATATCATGCTGTAGCTGATCACAGATAAAGCTGGACTTGTCATGCAGGGAAGATCTACTGTTTCTGCTTCTGTGCAGGATTCTACTAAAACCTACTATGTTTTTTGCATAAGACATTTTTACTGCAAAAAGTAAACATGAGGATGGAAAAATGACCTTGATGACAAACGATTGTCTCTCAGCTGGTGGATTCAGTCAGTAGATTTAGTTCTGTACATGGGTGTGTGCTGATGGTCCATGCTGGCTTCTGTCTTCATGAACGGACCGGCTTCTGTTCCACAGAAGCTTTTCTGGAGAAAACCTGTAATGTAAACACAGAAAGTCCTTTCTCTTTTCAGTTTTTCAGCGTGATAATTAATCTTCTGTTTTTTGTTTTTTTTGATGACCTTGAATCAGTATTGTGCATCAGTAGCACCACAAATTATCATGACAATCACCATCACCATCCCTGACATAATCACCAAAATCAGCAGCACCATAGTCAGAATAGCAGGAGTGTGTCAGTAGGCGTACGCTAGTCCAACATGACACATATCAGGTGTGCCTATTTATTTTTCTCCTGCTTCCTTCCCTGGCATTTGGTTAGGAGATAGTGCCTGTGACCATTCCAGGGATGTCACCCAAGCCCGCGGCTGATAGCTCCTGTGAAATATGGAGGCCGATCAGAACAGTCAGCAGCACAGGACAGAGAGAGCGCCCTCTAAAATAACTCCCCGCGACCCCCCGCGGCGGGTTCTTCCCCGATTTCAGCACAGGCTGTGATGTGTGGGAGTGGATCAGTTTGCCAGACCACGGCCAATTAAAAATAGAATCAATCAGGTATGTACAGACAGGGTAACGGAGATAAGCAGATGCGCTTTATGTAACATGGGGTGTAACTCTCAACGAGGAGGTATGGAGGGAATAGGAGGTTTGAGGACTCAAGGCACATCGCTTGGACTCAGGTGTCACTCAGAACTGCAACATGACTTGGCAAAGAGGAAAATGACAGGACTTGCAAGCTAAAGCCGCACACTTGATTTGATTTCTAAAGGGACAGTTCAAAGAAAAAATTCAGTGCAATTTCGGTGGGGGAAATTATTTTTTCTTAATGTTTCTTTACTGAGAGAGAATCGCTGCACAGTACATTTTGTAAAAGAATACGCCAGCTCATGCAGTCTAGCATTTGAATCATCTTGGCTTGCAAGATGACTTCTAGTTGGCTTGGCTTCTAGCTTTGGTTTGATTGGACTTGATATGATAAACTGAAACGTGAGGCTCTTGACTTGAGAACCTCTGGCTCTGGGCCTTAACTCTCAGACTTGAGCCTGGACACTTGCTCCATCTTTTGGGCGATGTACACGTCCCTTTTTCCCACATACCCAAATGTGGGCAGAAGGGAACATTTCCCCATAAATCAGAGTTCAGTTACAGCAGGATGACATTACAAACCAGTCTGGGAAGTTGATGGATTGGCAGTGAAGTTGATGAGAGCCCTTACCTTAATGTCAGATGTCACGGCCCACCTCCGCCATCATTGATTTTGGCCTTTGAAGTAAGAGATCACAGTTGAAATATATGTAAATTGAACGTTTTTCTTGGTTTCATTCTCTGAAGTAGGTTATGCATTCTGTTTAGGATCATGAGTGTGCAGACCATATCTCTCTCTATGCATTCTGTTGCAAAAATACATTCACATGACTGCAAAAATTGCTCATATTGAATTCAAAGAGAAGCGATGCAAAGAATCAATGTGTTATGTCATCTTCACAAGTCATCTTAATAAGTCGTTTAATCTGGTGTGAGTTTTAAAATTAGATTTTTCTCCAAACAGTTGAGAAAAGCTGCCAATAGAGGATGATAATTTAATTTACTTCCTATGCAAATCAGCTTGTTTCAAGGATTTCTGCACATGCACTGACATTTTTTTGGTACTAAGGGAGTAATGTGCCTTATTATGCAGATAGCATCACTTGAAAATTCCCAAAACAGCAGAAATATTAAATCAGAGCACTGGCAGAAATTAACTTATAAAATTCATCAAAACATTGAATGACTTGCTTGAAAGGACATTTTTCATTGTAGCTGTGGTGCAGTGACTCTGTATTTGTGCAGACAGTGTGCTGTATGTACAGAGAAATGAGGTCACCTTTCTTTAGGCAGTGTTGAGTTTGTCTGCTGCTGCTCTTGCTCAAATCTGAAAGTCAGAGAGAGGAACATCAGTGCTTCGTTTCAGGCTGTCATTCAGAGAAAAAGAGGACAGACTCATTTTCCATTTGATGTCGAATTACATCAAAATCTGTTGCTTACCTTTCCCTCTGTGCTCTGATCTTCTCTTCGTCATACCTGGATGAATGAGAGTAAACGTCTATGACTGATGTTACGCAAAATTACAGTACAGTGGTGCATGCTAAACCAAAGATTACTTCTATTGTTGTAGCGTGTAACCATTTATGCTGTGTGTCTCTGCGGTTGTTTTTAAGTTTACTGGTTACGAGGCCCATTTTAGAGACACAGCAAAAGGGACAGCAACTCACAGATTGCTTAAAAAAGCCTGCCAACTCTTTTATGATTATATCAGTGGACCACAAACGGAGAGAGCTGCTGCATTTAGCCATGATATCACCAACTTTAAGGGAAAATCTTATTATAATTTCCACAATTTGACAAGTAAATGTGTGTTTTTGGCAGTGGTTAAAATGACCAACATGAGTTTTCAGATTATTTTAGAAGCCCTGGTCCACTTTACTATCTGTCCTCTATTCAAACTAAGTTCATATAGTTTTTGCAATGTCCTTGTTACGTGTTTTCAGATGCCAAGCAGTTGCCCCACGGTAGAGACAGTTACAGTATTTTAATGTTGACTGAGTAACTTTACAGTGACTGACAACATGCTGCACAGCATGCTGCCTCTGAACTGTCCTAATGTGGTGAAGCCAGGGGCGGAGATTGCCTTTCATGCATCTGGATATAAAAGGACAAAAGTAATAACTTAAAATTACACTGAAAATTCACAATTATTATGCTACAGATATTGCAATGCTATATCTGTCAAAGGAACAGCATGAGTGTTCAGGTGAAATCTGGTCTATTTATTTACCAAATATCACAGTAACAACATCGACATTTGTTTTTCCAAATGTGTCAAACAGCAGCAGTCTGACAAATTAACTTTCTAGATTTCAGCTTTGAAAATTTTCCACTGCCTGTGTTGATAAGTGAGATTAAATGTGTAATAGAAAATAGTTAATAATTGTTCATAATATGCTTTACCTGTGACTAGTTTTTATGACAGTATTCCAAAGTCTTCTCTATAGTGTTGGCCATACACTAAGCGCAAGACACACATGAACTCCACCCATCTGGTTGTCACAGCATGGTAAAATAAATGCTAACAATTATTTGCAAATACTGTTTGACCCAGGTTTGGTTTTCTCACCCTACTGTCAGTGGTTTCTCATAAGGTTGCATTAAGCGTCCAACACATAACATAATCCTGGGTGACAGACACATACAGTGTCTCAGCAGTGACCCCTGGGGGCTGAGACGACTTACTGCAGCACGCATTCAGGGATCTGCACATGCTCCATGGGGATGATCTGGCCCAGTTCCTCCAGGGTGTGAACATAACGGATCTTATCCATAAACTTCACACTGCAGAGCGAAAACAGCAACATTATAGAAGTCACAAATCACTGTCACAAAGTTGTCTGTAAGTTGTAGATATGTGCCTGCATCAGTGTCATCATGACCAATTCCTGTACAGTCATAGAGATGCATTGATTGGGATTCAAATTATTTTGGCAGAAGTTGTGTGAGCTCTGTGATGGCCTGAATTTGCACGTCATGGCATGACTTTGCAATTTATCCTCTATCTCCTCTCTCTTGCTTAGATTTATTAAGAGAAGAGGCTTCTCAGGGGGCAAGCTGATGGATCGTAAGCCACATCAAACATGTCAAGATGAGATCCTCACCTGATAAAAGGTCTTGAGATGGCCAGGACAGTGCGGATGAACCACGATGGGTGAGCAATGATCAGACACTTTAGATTCTTCCTCAGTCTGCAGTAGAGAAGAATGTAATTGTAATATTTTCTTGCTCACCTCCTCATTTTTCTCCACTTCATTATCATATTTTCTTATCATTATCAGCATTATTTTCAACTTCAGCATCAAAGAGATTCACATTGTTTATTATATTCTTAGTCAGTGATAGATTTCATCAATCTACCTGACCCTTCTGATATTACCCGTCTTACCTCCTGTCAATCATCTGGTAGCATCTCTTCAGCCAGCTGATGCCCGGCATCTTCCTGCGAGGAGTTGCTCCATTCAGGTAAATTATCATGTAGTCCTCTGCCACCAAAAGCTCCAGGCTGCTTATGACATACCTGACAACGGCACAAACAAGCAGTTCAACTCTGATCTACTGGCATTTTGGACCTTATTCACAAACAATTCAAGTGTGGACACAAGCAAATCTAAGCAAGAATTGTGCATTTATAGAAAACTGATGTAAAGTCAAGTGGTTATACAGATTTATCTTTCATTTTCTATGTGAAGTGCAAAAACTAATTTCAATCATGATTCAAAGTGCAAGGTGACTTCTTATCTTACAAGAACAGGTTCTCCATGATGTATGTGTAGTCCTCACAGCTGCTGTCAGGAAGGTAGCAGGCTGCAAACACTATGATGGCATTCAGACCCTCACCATAATAACCTGAGAGAGAGTGAGAGAGACACACATTGATCATGTTTCTTCAAAAGATATAACTTATAAAGAGTTTGCTGGCCGATATTGGCTTTTTAACACACACACAAGCATGCATGCAATGGGAAATATTGTGATATTGTCTTGCGATAATACAAATATCATGATATTTTGACGCTAGGGTAATCAAAACTACCCATGCATGCTATTGCTGTTGCTCTGTGCATTTGTTCAGCTGTTTGGTCTGGCTGCGGTACTGCGACTGGCAGCGGTCTGTGTGTGTGTGTGTGTGTGTGTAATTGTAATTGTAATTGTAAAAAATATCAAGGCGACAAGTATCGCGATATTTAATATTATCGAGTATTATCGGGCCAAGCCTAACACAGACACATGAAAGCGCATACACACACGTTTCAGAGTGGCACTAACCTCCATGTGTGACCACCCTCAGGTACGGCCTGATGACCTGCATGTCAATCCTTTGCTCCTGGTCGCCGATGATCACTGTGCGCCACAGACGACCGGACGCGTCTCTCTCTTCCTCGCCTTCCCCAGGAAGACGCTTTGCAGTGGCCACCGGGGTGTCATCTGGAAACCATGGCAACACCAGAAGGTTGCTCTTCACATTTTTTTAAACCATTTCTATCCCTAACATTAACATTTCCTGGTGTTGTAGTAATTATGGATTCAAGACTTCAGTTCACAGCACTTGAAAAAATCCCCACAAACTGTTTCTGTTCTTTATTGACTTGAAGATAATAAATCAAAGGAAATAAATGTTGTTTTATTGCAAAAGTTTAATTTTGACAATAAATCTTGACACAGCTGTGAATTTCCCCACAAAGCCCACAATTTTTCTCTCATATTCAAAAAGCATTTTATAACATAACCACAAATGTGCTGTGGGACAGTACTTAATCTGTGCTTATGCTATTATTAATAGATAATGGAAAGGCTGAGAGGAGGAAAGAAGGGATGGAAAGTTTTAGCAGAAATCACTTCTCAAGAAAAATAATAACAAAAAAATCTGCAAATCTGTAGGAGTAATTGACAAAGTTTTAAAATGGTATTAACTATAAAAGCAATATCTATTGGCTGCAATAGCATTTATTAGGATTACAGGATTACATGGATAGTCAACAATAAATAAAATTCAGTAGCATCCGAAGAGCCCATAGACAATTCAGTCCAGTGGGGTTACATATGATGCAACACATTATCTCTGGGTGTTGCTTTCAGATAAAGTATCTCCAAAATGTCACCTTTTCAGGAACCAAGAAAAACAGCTTTGTTTTTAGTTTGACCTCCATGCAGTTTTGATCTTATCCAATAGGGTTTTGAAAGGTTTTCATAAGCCCAAGGGTTGGAGAATTTTCTCAGCCCTTGGAGGATCTTGTTTGTAGGGAAACAAGTGAACCAAGGTTGTTCAGATATGATGTTTTTCATATGAACTTTTTAAATTTATTTGACAGATGACTGCAGCGAGTGACAGGAAGGCGAAAGCATGATGACATGTGACAAAGGTCTGGGGCAGGACTCAAAACCAGGACACCAGCCAAGGCACCAAGATGGCTCAAGTATGACACACTTCTTAAATAAATTACAGTTAAATCTGGTGCTCAGGAACATTCAGGGTCTCTTCACCTGAAAAATCTAGCCTCTTACAAATATTGAGCATCTGACCTGTTTCTCTCAATACTTGACATCCATCTGACTTACCTTCCCACTCCAGCTCGTTGCCGCTGGTGATGAACTCCAGAGAGTCGGTCTCGTCAGGCGTCTCGATGTCGTCCACGTTGATGTCCAAGTCGTCGGGCGTTTCCAGGAAGTCGTCGGACAGCACCGAGCCCTCGCTCTGGTCCAGGGACAGGTTCATCTCGGGGGCAATCAGCGTGCGACGTTTACGCTGCGCCACGGACTCCCCGACGTCCAGAGTGGTGGGGGGATCTGAGAGAGAATGTCATAACAGGACTCATATACCTCAGCTACAATGAGAACTAAATATTTTTTAAGTAGTAAGTAATGTCTATTATTGCTGTATTTGAACTTACTAGTTCTATTGTCAGTGAGACCACATGAAGACTCAACATCCCCATCCTCTGGCAGGGGCCTGGAAAGTGAGATATTTATTTAGAGGTATAAATACAATAATAATGGAAAAATGAGGTCGCTACATGGTACAAAGACTAGATATGGAATGGTATAGAGTGATAATGTTTGAATTATAGTTACAGGCATGTGGTTTTCCTGCTACAAAGTAAATGATTGTCTTGGTCTTTTGTTCAGCTGGCAGTTAAAGGCATAAACATTAAAATATATTGGAATAAACTATAAACTCGGCTTCATCTCGCTCAGCTTTTTCTTTCCTAGTTTTTGATTCCTCAGAGGTCCTGCTGTGATGTAACTACAGTGTGGCCTGTGGAGACGATACAGTAGATGTCGCTGGAGAAAGCAACACCAGTAATTAACAGCTCGGCTTTGACATTATAATAAGACAGCTGAACCCTCGGTGCTGTGCCACAGGAGGCCTAGGCATAGAGAGCAGTCTCACACACACAGACTCACTCACATACACAACAAGAGACACAAGATGAGACACACACTGGCATGCATACACCCCCATTAGCGCGAACACACCCAATAAAACCACGAGTCCGGGCTAGTTGATTGAGCCATGGGCGTAATTGCTGTCGTTATGTTGTCAGTTGTTTTGTAGAAGTAAATGAGAGGTGGGAAGGTACAGATACAAAAGACAATATTAAGCAACGGCGAAAAGAAGAAAACACACAGCATAAAACCACACTTTAATGTGCAGTATAGGAGCTGTGGCTATACTTTCCCCGGCTGTATTCATCATATTTAGAGAAATAATCCTAAGAAACACTACTGATCACTTAATAAGACATGTGCGCACACACAGTAGAGACATTACTATTTGATGAAAGTGAAAGTTTGAATTATACAAATGAAGATTTGTCTCCTGTGATCATGAATGAATGAATTTTAAATACCAAGGTCACTTTCCCCATCCCATTCTCACCCTCTTCTAACTACATTTCCTCTGCTATATTATTTATTTCCCCAACAGCAGAGATCAGGTGGCCAATTATATCAGTATCACGTAATACTGATATAATTGGCCACCTGATCTCTGCTAGACGGATGCGGTGATCTGTCTCTTTCCGTCTGTCCTAGCTGCCTGCTATTTTCTCAGCTGACATGATGCAACTTCATGATGTAATATCTGATGCTATATTAAGAAAGGAACGCACCTGCTGCCTTTTGATTTCCCCATTCAGGACACGTGACTGACCAGCCGTCACTGTCCACTCTCAAGAGTCGTGCATGCACTGTTCAGATAATACACATGAAGGCTCTTTATTTCTCTCACGCATAACAAACTGATACCTGGGGAAGTCCTCGTCCTGCCACTCGTCTTTCACCTCCATGCTGTCCATGCGTAGAGTGGCCTCTGCTGTACCCATCCCGTGCCGAGGAGGACGGGCCTCAGCTCACTGTGGAAGACCGACAGACAAAAATCATCACCATGGAAACGGGTCAAGTAAAGTCAAACTCTGTATTGGCCAGATTAGGCCAGGGGCTTTCCAAACTTTTTCATGTTCTTGAGCCCCCAGGTTGACTTTTATTAAGCCGTAGACCCCTATCTGAAGTGATTTTTCCCTATGACCCTGACATTTTGGTTTGTGTTAGATATGAAATTGTTTCAATGTCATACTTGAAAACTGACAAATTGGTTCAAAGTGCTGAGATTAAAACATAATGTTAAAATAATCACCCATACATTTTTGTATGATAACAATTTGCAGTAAATCAAATAATAGCGAAATTAAACTATTCCTCATTTGGCTGAGGACCTTCTGGAAGACCCTCAAGGACCCGTCAAGAACCCTGGACTCCACTTTGAAGACATCAAGTACTTTCCAAAGGAGTAACATAAATGAATACAAATGGGTGTCACCAAGAATCCAGCCAAGGGTCAGCTCAATAAATTTTCAACTTCTGTCCTTGTCTGGCTAATTTGACTGTTGGAATGACAACGTGTGCAATGCTCCCCTTGGCAGAGTTTATTACCATGGTGATATCTTGAGCCATAATTTGATGGATTGCAAATGTAAAATCCGTGGGCTGGTGTAGAAGAGACATAAACAAACAAACTGCAAAGCCCTTGTAAACCCCACTGAGATTTTGCTATGTGCAATTACTGCGCAGTGATGTCATGGTAAATAAAAAGCTGGGAAAACTAAGTTTCAGCGAGTTTACCTTCCGCTCCCTCCCGAGGGAAGCAGACAGAATAAAGCACCACGTTGCTCATAGAGCCCCTCTGGGTGATGCAAACAAAACTTCTCCGCAGCCACAACACAGAGAAATCATCTGAACTTCCATAAGTTATGTAACCAAATAGTGAATCAGAAATGACAGAACGGTCCATTCAGCGCTGCGTGTCCATCTCCTCGCCGTGTGATGTAAAGCCTTGTATACATCATGTCCCGTGTTTGGGCAGTGTGTTGCAGGCCGTCATACAAGGAGCAGTCATGCATGGAGAGTGAGCATCATGTGCGAGTCACATGTCAGAAATGGGCTCGGGGAGCGAGTGAACGAGCGTCCTCTCCACATAGTGACCCAGGCCAGACGGCAGACGTTTCCAGAGTCCATTTGCCCACTGGCATGGCACTGATGCACTATAGCCAGACACATTAGAGCCCGTATGGAAAATTCATCAAATAGCAACTAAAAGGCCCCTGCCTTTAGGCTATAGGCTGCTGGTCCCACTGTGTTATGATTAGGTTTTAAATGCAGGTGCATGGTGGGAAAGTGTTTACAATATAGAAGATGGTTCCAATGTTTGATGTGGATTTGATGAGGGAAATGATGAAAATATCCCTAATTTCATTATGATGTATGGCCTGAATCCCTTATAGTATTCCAGGCAAATTCCAACTTGAGGTTTCTTCCTTGCACTCAAAGATAATTCTGGAAAAAAAAACCCATCAACAACACATTT
>OMKZ01017578.1:8308-23423 GCA_900302535.1 Neoniphon sammara
AGAAGTTGCCTTGAACAGCAATTTTCCAAAGAAGTAGGTCTAAGCAAGTCTTCAATCCATTTTATATTCCATGTTGTAAATCTCTACAGAGATTAAATTGTCCAATATGTTTAATGAATTATATCCATCCACCATTTTAATGGTGGGAAATCATGCACTGCTGTTTCTTGTGATGCATATAACCCAGATCAGTGCATATACATTCTATTGAATTCTGAAAATACAAATATGCCTAACTAAAGAAAACAATCACTGGTCTATGTACTACAGATTAGAGGTCCACTGATACAGGTTTTTGAAGGCCAGTATCTATATTCATGGATTGAAACTATTAATACCTAATACTTTCTTCTGATATTAAGCATCTATAAATTTGACCATTTTGATGCCCCCCAAAAAAGTCCAAAGGAACATTTAAACCATCATTTCACACTAAAACTGTGACATTAAAATCCATTCTAATTAAGTTATTTTAGGTGGGTTCCCAGCTCCTTAAGGCAGGCTGAAGCAGGTTTCATTGCAGGTTTTGCAGACTGACAGTGCTGAAGTTGTTGAGTTAAATCATGTTCTCACTTCATCATATCACTGATGGTCAATGTTGACTGACTGATGTCTGATTTTATTAAAAGAGCAATATCAGCCCAATATAGCAGCAAACCAATATATTGGTTTATTCATACTACAGATATGCTATAGCAATAATAATAATGATATTCCATATACTGCAAATCCATTGAACATGTTTGTTTTCTTTGGTTATTTAGAGTTTTCCCAAGGCCTCTTCCTTTAGTTCACCTGCAAAAAACTTCATTTGTCTGCTGGGCTAAGCCGGCATATTTACTTGGCTACACAGCTCCTCATAAGATGTGTAGAGCCATTGATATTTATTTTAACCCAGTGGTATTATGCCATCAGCTCAGTTAATTACAATTCTCTTAAGCAGATTTTCTGTGCTCATTTGTCATTTGGTTTGATAATGTATCCCTCTAAGAAGCCATGTTTTTCTTTTGCACACACCTTGGTTCATGATGTGAACAACGATTAGAGCCTTCTTTTTTCAAGTCTTTGATCTAGTGCTGTGTGTGCGTGCTGCTCTTTAATTGATGAAAGTCCTTGGCTGAATAAAATGGAAAAAGAGTATTTCATCTGTTGAATGTGTTTCATTCAGGCGTTCTTTTCATTGTGTACGAGTCAGCCTTTCATGCATTAACAGTTTTTACTCTGATTGTGTCAGAATATTCAAAATATAGCTTATTCAGTTTCATATGAGTGTGTTTGTCATTATAACTGATAATAGTCTGGGGTTGTCATGGAAACAATACAGTGAATACAGTGTATAGTTAAAGATTAGCACAATGAGGCTTTAAGTATAGGACAAAGATTTTTTTCATCTGATAGATATGAATATGTAGGTAAACATGTAGTTTCAGAATTGTCAGAATTTGGCAGTCATCTTTGTAAAATACCATCCCTCTAAATTAAATTTGAAAATCTAAGATTTGCAGCAATTCCACACTGTTGCCCATACTGGAAATTGAAAATGTTTTTAGTTTTTCCCATCTGAGTAATTTGCATGGCTAGCTTTTCAGAGAAAATGTAGTTTTCAGAATAGCATCAACTGCCATTCTGAAACACCATTATGATATGGGATGCTAATTGTTGAATCAAGTTTTGAGTTGACGCTGTATAGTCACTTACCCAACTACTATGTGAGCTCAATTATTTCCAGAAACCTGACTTTGTGACGCCCAACAGTTGGCAGAAGTAGTCAGTACTTCATCCAAAAATTTTCTAAAAATCAAGACCTTGGGGAAAAAACACATAATTCCACATACTCATTTGTTATCCACATTTCTGGCCAGTATTCCATAATTTTCGGGCAGTCTTTCCCAAAACATTATTTTCTGCCAGTGCTCTCAGACACTCTTAAATTGTTATTTATTTATTTTAAAGGAGCATGGCTAATCCCTTCTTTTTTCATCACTTCAATCAGGCAGTTGGAAAACAGACTGAAACACAAGAGAAAAATTTGAGGCAGGAATTAAACTTGAGCACATAATATGGTTCCAGAGGCACATGAGCAACTTGGCATGCATGAGCCCCAATGTCCTTGACCAACACTGATCTCTATGGGATTTCTTGAAGTTTCATCATTCATCATTTTATAAGTGATGAGATAAAATACTTAAAAGCTGTTGTGACAGTCTTACATGGCTTCAAGTGGGGTCTTAAAAAGAGGAACACAGAAATCACACTATGGATTCAGTTGTTACCAGCACTACTGACAGGCCTGATTAGCGTCTTAAAAAAAAATGTAATGTTTCATATCCAAATGCTACAAATGTCTCATATCAAGACTAGCATGACAATATTTAACTTTAACACACCAACGTCTGGTTATATTGTTGATCAGATAAACCCAACTCTTTACTGAACCAAGTACCACTTGGCGGACAGTGGCAGCATTAGGCTGAAATATGATGGTCCACAGTTACTGTGGTTTAAAGGAGGGTATGAATGGGGGACTAGATTGCTCACCTCATTGAAAGCTCCCTTTACATTCATTGCACCCTTTGACCCCTCAGCACATATCAGTAGGTGAGGATTTATTTCAGCACAAGATGTTCCCATAAAAGTGGCAATCTTGCTCCACCAGCATGAAGGCTTTAGCATGCCGGATAACAGCACCTGAAATCACACAGACACAAATAGGTCCATCCATAAATAGAGAGTCCATCCATGAATAATGGAGTCAGCCTATGTAAGGGCACACAACATCAAAGGAAGACTGCACTCTCTCTGTGTAATGATATAATTGCCCTTTCTCACATTTTCAGTAAACCCACCCCTGTCAATGTGCAAAAATGTCTCTAATGGAAAATGAGAGGACCTTTGTGTGTGTGGTGTGTTGCCTTGTGTAGATGAGATTTGCTTGAGTAAGACTGAAGTCTACAGTCTGCTGTTAGGTGGTGAGTTAGTGCAAGGAGTGCACTATGGGTTTGCTCACTTTGGCCTTGCCCTGCTTTGATAAAGTCCACACTTATCACACATGATTGATTTGCTTGCTCCACTCATCATGTGTCTTATCCTTGACTTAATGTGCTGACTCTCTCTCTCTCTCTCTCTCTCTCTCTCTCTGTCACTCATTCTCTCTGTCAACCCCATTGTCTTAGCAGCCAAACTTTCTGTATTTTGGATATACATTCCCACAGTTTAAAATGACAATAGAGGATCATCACTCTCCCTGCCTCCTGGTTGTGTGATGCTGGGCTTGATATGCTGATAGGATCCTAGTCCTTGGGGATCTCCATTTCTCATTTGAAACAGCAATTCGCTCTCAGTCATTGTAGTTGATAAGGACGAGCGAGTGCTACTGGCCCAGCTAAGGGACTTGTGCAAGCCCTCAGTCAACATGATAAACAAGAGACCAGAATGGATCTGCCTTCTCATCCAGCTGGCACTTTTGCCTGAGAAAGGAATGGGTTGGAGCACCCTAATCCTCCTTTAATCGCCCTCCAGTCGTCTTTACTCTTCCTTGGTTGTCTAACCCAATTCTTCTAGCGCTTTCCAGGCTCTAGAACCTTGAAACTCACTTATTAAGGCTAAAAAGCTATAAAAAAAATGCAAGAATGTTGTCTTACACTTTTAATTCATGTTAGAATGTTGGCTTTCAAAAGAAAACAGCACTGTAAAAAGTTCAAGGTTCAATTCAAACGATATGAATCGATATGAATCGATATGAACTTAATACTATATATGCACCTTCACAGTTGGGCATTTTCCCAGTGCCAAAGCATGGACACCCTAGTGCCCTAAGTGACTACAGGCTGGTGCTTCTGACTTATTTAATGAGGACCTTTGAGAGGCTGAATTTACAACCCCAGTTAAAATATTCCCTTAACCCCCTGTAGTCTGCATATTAGGCACACCTAAGCATGGATGACACCATCATATCCTTGCTGTAGTTCGGTCATCAGGATTATTGGATAGTCTGGGGCCAGTAAGACAATGACTTGGGTCAGTAACTATGAGCAAAAAAGTCTCTGATCTTACTATTTCTCACTTGATGATAAATGTGAATAAGAAACGGGTTAAACATGTATTAAAAGATGTGATTGTAACATAACTTAGAAATTTACAACACAAATGCACAAAGATGTATTGCACTTTGTACATTACAAAGCAAAATGTGTTGTGTCAAATACAGTTGTGTGAAGACATTTACAAATGTTCAAAATACATTTTGCCAAGGAATGCATTTGATATTATGAGCTATAAAACAGTTTTTACTTTTGTGAATATTTAAAAGCTTTTGCAGCCTTGTTTCCTCTTGAAAAACATGCCACAAGCATTGGTGCTTGTATAATAAATGCATAACACTGTGACATAACTTATTCATGACACAAATGTGTAATTGACAAAACAGTTTTAGCTTGATTTATGAAGTTCATAATTCATTCATTAACATAAGATAAATGGTAAGACTGGTGGATATTTATCAACTTGAAACAAGTTAGCGATCATTTAGATCTGCAGCTCTTTCACCCAATGGGGAAAATAAGGCTCGATCACTGGCTAAAGAGATTAGGCACAGTATTCACATCGCCTGTGGCTGTTTAAGTGTAGAGCGGAGTGGAGCAGGCACATTGATGGCAGCCTTGAAGGAGGCGGCTGCCTTCCAGTTATCATTCAGGGAACAGGCCTTGTACTTGAACTATGAACTTTCAAGCTGCTCCTATGGGTGGACACTGCCAAAATGGCTGCAAATGTTTTCACTGATTCACCAAAAGAAATAGAAATCATAGCTGACAACTTTAAATGCATTAGCTCAAATGTTTTCCCAGGTTCACAAACCATGTTGCAGACATTCACAACTAGTGCATCATGGTGGCTCAGTTGTTAGCGCTGTCTCCTCAAAGCAAGAAGGGTCTGGCTTTGTTTTCTGGTCCTGCCGCGCTGCATATGCAGATTTTACCTGTGTTCATGTTGGTCTCCTCCAGATGCTCCAGTTTCAGGTGTATTGGAGACTTTGAAATGCCCATATGTGTGAAGGTGTCTACAGTAATTGATTGTCTATCTATGTTAGCTGTGTGATGGACTGGTGACCTGTCCAGAGTTTTCCTCCCCTCTGCTCAGTGTAGAGTATGTTGAGATAGGCTCCAGCCCCAATGACCTTGAAAAGAAATAAGTAGTTTGCAGATTGGTTTGCAGCTTTAAGGTCATAGGACACGGACATGAGCACACACATGCACATGCATACATTCTGCACACCAACTGTATGGAAAGGAGTGCACATTTGCACATCTGTGTCAGAATTTTGCAAGTCATGTTACAACGTCACGCAAAAGACAACAGCCTGTGACAGCCTGTGCTTTTCAGGAGGGCACTGTCAAAATCACTTCAGAAGTTTGTAATGATTCACAAAGGCACATGGTGACAGCTCATAATGTCCAACGCATTTGTTTACAAAATTGATTTCACTGACAAGCGCACCTTCAACCAGTGAGGTGGAACTAATCAATGAAATCATCTGGTGTAGTTTTACTGTAAAATGAAAACCTAGTGACGTTTGGCTCTCCATGGCAGATGGTTCCCTACCTCAGATCAAAAAAAAAAAAAAAGCTGCAATGTCCAGTGGATCCTACTAGAAAGTTTATACAGCTATACATGGCTGAAGGTATGTTGAGAAATATGAAGATCTCTTGCAGAGGTTGACAACACATTTCTTTCCTGGATTGTGGACTCTCTCATCGAAACAGGAGTTTGTTTTTGTCCAGAAAACTGCATTGGACATGCTGCATGGTGGCACAGGGGCCCCCAGGGGTCAGCTCTGTCACCTTTTCTGTTCATCTCCTACATCTCTGACTTCAGATTCAACTCTGGGTCATGCCACATCCAGAGGGCAGTGAGGAGGAGAACAGAACTCTGATGGAGAGCATCCTCACGTAGTGCAAGAAGAATTATCTGTACCTGAGACTGAGGAGATGGTAATGGATTTCCAACAGAGCGGGAAGCCACTGCTAGCTGTCAACATTCAGAATGGGCAGGTGGTGGAGGTGTGCTCCTAACAGTCAGCTGGTGGTGAATGTCAACAACAAAATAGACTGGTGTGCCAACATGGAAGCACTGCTGAGAAGGCAAAGTTGATGGTTCTTGATATGGCTCATGTCTTTCACTGTATGTAACAGACAACATATTTTATAAAACAGTTGCAGGTGTCAACTTGTTCAGGGTGTTAACCTGTCTTCTGCCTTCTGCATGCTGGGGTTGGCTGCAGCACCCTGTCACCCTTATATTATAAGTGGGATATGGAAAATGGATGAATGGATTGATAGATGGAAGGAAGGAAGGAATTGTGCCCAGTACAATTTGTGGTGGTGTACTGGGGAGTCAGCATCAAGACAGGAAATGCTGCTTGGAAAAACACCTGTGAAAAGGCCTTGTTTTGTCATGATGATCATGATCATGTCATGACAAAGTATCATGACATCATCCTCATGATGATGAGATGAGGATGAAGACTAAACTGAGCTCCATTTCAGATAATACCTACCACCCCTTCTGTGTTGAACTATTACAGTTGTGGTGCATTTTCTGAGCTGTAGCTCACTGGATCACACAATCCCTCCTGCCCCATCAGCTCCAGGCTCAGACAACTAGGAGGAGGTTGAGGCTGGGCTGCTTTTCATATTCCTAAATGGACAAATTTATATAAAATACATGCACAGTGACATATTTCTGTATGTTCTATGAGTTATTTGGGACATCTCTGGGCACTTTCTGCTTCCTTTAGTAATACAGAACTTGTATGTACATGTATGACACCTGTGAAGTTTTGATCAGTGGACAGCTAGTAAATCACACATCTAAATTTGCATGTTCGATGCTCATGCCACCTATCTTTCAAATGACATTTGTGAAGTTATTTAATTAATTAATTTATTTGGCAATGCACATCTACACACTGACAGCTTCTTATGGCCCTCTATGGACAAACTAATGTGAAGAAGAGTACATTTTGCAAATTGCTGGTTGCTTGTCATTATATAATCCCTATTTATTTTTTATTTCTATTTTATTTTCTAGTATAGACTGTATTCTACCTTTTATCTTACAGTTTTCTCATATTGAACACTTACTTTGTCTCACTGGAAAATGCTAACACATCTGTCCTTATACATTTATTTGACCAGCATGTCTGCACATTCACACACCATTGGACAGTTGGCTATAGCCAAACTTCAGCTTTTAGTCGCCACTTCTTTGTCTTGTTTTTGTTTGTTTGTGCATTTGTTCTTTTATATAGTGGTGAGTAAGCTGTGCATCACACATAGCTTCATCAGCTTATGCATGAAGCTTGGCACCAGCAGCTCAAAAAGACTTTGCTCTCTCAACATGAAGCCCAAGCTAAAGTAAGTATCCATCACTGTCCGTGTTTACCAAGGCGCAGCAGATAAACCTACCATTACAACAGCAGATAACTGCAGAATTCTTGTTTTCATATTCATAGTGGTAGTTTTACTGTGCATTTGTGTGCACGTGTCTGCCGGGTGCATCTGTTTGTGTGTCTTCTGCCTCACTGCACAAGACACTACACTCTCACTAGCATATGCATCCCAGACCTCCTGCCCTCTCACGCCTGATGAGCCAGAGACAAGTGCCAGGGGGTAAATACGTCCACTGCCACATGTCTCTCTCCTGAATGGCTGCATTTAGCATGCACCACCTGCCATACTAGATGGATGCATACACAAGCATGTACGCACACATAGAGACACACCTCTAATGAGTCTAGGACTGAAATGCACACCAGCCCGAGGGAGCCCAGGGCCGTGTTAAGCAGTTATGTTAACTATTGCATGCAATCCCCACTAACATGGTTGTAAGCAGAATCTTGCATTATTCAGATTGGGTGGGTAGGGTAATTAAGAGTCTTGTAGCCACTTCATAATTCATCTGCGTTAAAGGCCTGGCTGTTTTGCTGGGGTAAACAGAACTGGCACATGATGTGGTGGAAGATGAAACAACATGACACTTATGCCTGGAACTGCTGTCTTTTCTTATTTAGCCTGCGGGTAGTTAGGGTGAAGTAGAATGGTTGCAGTTGAGGGTTGAGTCATTGATTAGAGCCATAATGCTTTACTTTCATGCTTCAAACTTAGCTGCCACCTCCTAAAACTAAAACCATTTCATAGCTGTGTACAAAGGCACACAAAACTATTGCAAAAACTATCTTGTTTATTTGTGAATATTTAGCACTACATAAAAACTATCAAGAGTATGTATTTTACATTATCTTTTGTCACGCTTGATTGCACGCTAGACCATGTACATATTATTACCACAGTAGTACTTCTGTTGTTTAATATGAATGCAGTAGCTTTATATTCCTATATTTTTCAACGTTTGAAATGATTTCATTTCTATACTATAGGAGTTGGGTCGGATTCGACTAGATTGAAATTTGTCTGGAATTTCACTACTTGTGTCTGGCTGTAAATATCTTTATGTTGATATTGCCAAAGGTGGACAGATTATGATGTGGGTATTTTCTATTTGGTAATAGCCAGCTCTTCGCTCAAATAGGTGGCTATATTCAGTGCTACTGCTGGGTGTTTTCAGATAATATGGAAGGAGATGTGTCACTATTTGGTTTCCGGTCTAGAAATGAATGAATAGCTACTAAGTGCTAGAAATATCAATACTTAATTCAGCAGTTAATCTTCATCTGTATATTTCCTAATTGGGTTATAAAGATATTCACCATAGAATGTGTAAAGAGCTATTAGTAAATTGGATAAAATTCTTAATCACTGTGTGATAGAGTGACCAATCTCAGAGTTTGAACAGATAGCAACAGATGATAGCTGGGCATTAGACAGGGTATTGATCATGTATGCTAAATACCCCTCCTGCTGGAACTAAAAGAAAATCTTGCAAGTGCACAGCTAGTAAGTCACTTTCCAGTAATTGGCACTAACATGTATGCCAGTAAGATTGCTAGTTACAGCTCAGTGCTAAAGTGTGTTAAACAAAAAAAAAAAAAAAAAATCGAAAATAAATAGAAGTCTGTTACACTTAGTGCATCTGAACACAGACACATCAATGAAGATCTTTGTTCTGATATATGATGCACTTTTTCTGCTTCTGGAGTTTTCTGAGCAAGTGTAATTGGTTGAAGTAATAGGTAGTTTTACATAAAATCAGCCTACATACATAGCCAATATTACCAGTGTCTAAGTAATCTAATGATCACACACTTAACATATTATATAGTGATGTACACGTAATTGTTTGTAATTATTTATCACAATTGTAGTTTCCAACATTAGTAATTATTTGATCTGGCAATACTAAATATTCATTTAATATGATTTACACTGACTGCTCTATCAGAATTGTCAATGCTGATATAAGATGCAAATCAATACAATAATTTTGTTTCCCAGATTAACAAGATCAAAACTTGTGATAAATAATTATTTTGACAGTACCCAGCTAAATAAGTAGGATTGCCTTTCTAGGCATTATCGTGCGCACCTAATACTTTGCAGGTCTGTATGAGAAGTGACACACAGGCAAACTTGAATATGTACATGTATGATACATCTAATGAGGCTTTGGCAAGAGCTTGTGAGAAACAGCCCAGCAGTGTTAGCTCAGAGTGACATCATTTACAGTAAATTGACAGGCAGCTGCTCACATGAGCTCACAAGCTGTAGAGCCAAGCTATGTGTATGTACAACATTTTCTAATATAATCTGGCAGTCCTAGCTATAACAAGACATTTTTATTGTGTGTGTGTGTGTGTGTGTGTGTGTGTGTGTGTGTTTGCATGCTTGCACAAGCATACATAAGCATCAGGCCGTGTTCTTGTCTAACCCCAGCTCTGGCATATCTCACTGCTCTCTGAAACACAGGAAGTGATCTCAGAGCTGTTTAAAAGGTCAGCGCAGCTCTGCTTTTTCCAGCCATGACATTTGATTGGCAAAGGTAGAATTCTGTGAGTGGCGGAGATGGGCCAAAGCCTCTTCCACATGCTTCAAAAAATAATCTGAATGGGAGAGGCAAAGGGTTGCTTCCCTCAGGCACCCACACACTCACTTAGACCTTCTTTAGCGGTGCTCCAGTGTACAGACCTTTAACGTTTTTATGGTATTTCATTGCAGTTTTACATTGATTGTCTTGGACAGCAGCCTGTTACGATGTGCATAATGACTAAGCCAGTTAAGTTCTTGTTACTTTGATGCAAATGTGCCACACTGTAACAAAATGTCATGGGAACTGAGCATGAGTGCTAGCTAACTCTGCTGTTCCACTGTGAGTGAAAGCTATGTTCTGATCTCACTGCGGACAGCAAGGCATTTGTGTTGGGTCACCAGTGCCATACATCCAGACAGCCAGTCCTTCCTCCCTCGGCCCTCAGTCCACCTCTCCTGCCCGCAGTCTTGTGTGCAGCGTGCTCTGGTGGCTAAAGGCGCTCGTTAAAGACCATAACTTATCTCACGTTTGAAGCTAATGGGAAGAATACTGGCTGCAGTGAAAAATAAATTACATTTTTCCCCCCTCTCTCTTCCTGCCCTCCTAACCTGCAGCGTAATATAGCAGCGGTGAGAGTATGCATTACAGATCTGAGGCATTAGAATTTATCTGTGCTGCACGACGCTGACTGATGCATTTGGAAATAATGTACTGGAGCTGAGCATTACAGGAACCCCCCGTAACTAATGGACAGCTCTCGCCCGTGGCCGCCGATGTATATCATTCAGCTGGACTACCTCATCAACTCCCGCAGTTCTTTGCAGGGTTCCTCAGCTGGACCAGTCACTTAGGGACTGCAGTAAAGACCCCTGCAATAAAAGCCACTCCCTTTCAACTCTGTCTGTTTCTCTCTCTCTCTCTCCCCCTCCCTCTCTCTGATTTATTTTGTCACTAAGTTATTCAGTTAGACTTGCTCGCTCACTCACTCACCCACTTACTCACTCACTCTCTCACTTCCTGTCATTTATGCATTCATCATCATCCTTCAAAACATGTCAGTAATACTGACTCTCATACTCAGGCTTTAACATTGCTAATTACATGCAAGATCATACACATTTTGGAAACTCCCACATTTGACCTATCGCTTTTCTCCAGTATTCAGAATTGTTGTCCATACTTTTGACAGAGCAAAACTTTGGCAAAGTAAACCAGAATCCGTACCATGGGACCCTCACTGACACTGCATCAGAACCACCTGCGCACTAAAATTGACAATGTAATGTTCTCTGTATGAATTGACCCAGTATTCATCAACAAATCTGATGCAGTGACGGTTATTGTTTTTAGTCCACCTGAGCTTCTGTTCTGGTGAATGAAAGCATAGCTCATTACTCAAATACTTTTATTACATAAAGTTTTTAAATACAGAACCTAGTAGGTTCGGAAGTTATTTTTTGCCCACATAACTTACACAAATATGTTGAACATGGCCACAATAGGATAAAAAAAATAGACTGTTAGGCTGATAAACCTAGATCATCAGTGGTTGAATAAGCTAGAAAATGAATGGAGTGAGGGAGGGGAAGTAGCGAGAACAAAGTTTTTGAATCACTGCAACCACAAGAGGTTTGTCCTCATAACTATGCACAAAATTTTTGGGCGATAGGCCCAGTAGTTTGCAAGATTAGCCGCGGACAGACACACACAGACACACCTGACAAAACACAATCTCCTGGCAGAGATAATAACGTTCCAGCTGCTAGTTATTTTTGAACAAATTTCTTCCAAATATTTTTATTCAAACTCAAACTCTAAATGGAGAAAGTGACAGCTCTGTTCCCATATAGCCAAGAGCATATTGTTAACTACAAGTTTATTCTCTTAGTACAACAATATACACTGTAGAGTCAAACCCACTAGGATTGGAAAAGCTTGAGTATTTTGCTCAGTCCTCTCTACCTTTCCTCTGGCTCTCTCCATTTGCCTTCTTGGTGCACATTTTTATTTAATGGTGTTTATGATTTAATAGCTGTACCAGACAGTAGCTGCTTGCTTCCAAAGCAAGGTAAAAAACAAGGAATAGGCCAGATGAATTCCATCCACACAGAGGTCAGAGAGACAGAAAATGAATAGCAATGTGTTTCCCCCAGCAGGCAGTGGGAGATAGAGACTAAAAAGACCATAAGAGAAGAGGGGAAGGGGGCCCTCGGGAACCAGCATAAAGGTTTTCAGTACATTTTTTAAAGAAAGCAGTCTGAAAATATAATGATGTCTGCTTTGAAATGCATCAGCAATCAGGGTTGGACTGTTTTGTTCTAGGATATGAAGTAGGATTGAAATTCCCCAATCCAGTTGAAGCATGGGGTTTGCAGGTGGTGGGGCGGGTTAGAAAGGGCGAGAGGTGAGAATATGGAATGAAAAATGTGAATTTGGAAGGAGGAGGCCTCTTCTTGCCCTCCCCTGCTCTCTGTCCAGGTGCACAGGGCAGGGGATAGAGGAAGAGGCTCTCATTATTTCTGGTTTCCATTTTCTCCTAATAGAATGAACTGGATGGTAGTTCAGCATTTGAACTCCAGCGTCTCTCATGTTGTCTGCCTGATGATACATTTTCTATAACAAACAGGTTGGTCTGACTCAGTTTCAGAGACAGCAGATGATGTAGAATATTTCAACAGTCATTGCCTATTTCTGAGAGGGATGAAAGACTCTAGTGCTGTGTATTTTCCCTCCTGTTCTACCCTAATTGGAAATTCATAGAATACCTAATGAAATGAAACTTGAATGAAGTATGCGTTTTTTGTATTATACATCAGAGCAATTTTGGTGTTGTGCTGAGTTTATAATGCTGTCGAATCCTTAAGTGGATGAAATCTCTATTATTTAAGTGTAATATAATTATAGTACCCTGTAATTGGAAAATGCACGGTGTTGTATAATGAAAGGAGGGAGTAGGAGCCGTGTGGTGGCCAAGTGCAATCTCAAGCAAATTTTCTGCCCCTGTGGATGTTTGAAAATCAAAAGTCAGCAATCCTGCTGTCTAATCATTCTGTATACATAGTGTCGGCAATTCTTGTCTATACTAAAGATCTGGTTAATACTCACTGTCATGGGAAATGCTATAACCACCTCAACACCATCCAAAAAAGAGAAAATAATCAGGTTTTCTTTGTTTTGCATGACTTCAATTGTCCTAGCTGTAAGCAAGTTTGATTATTGTCATTGATAGTTTCAGTTATTCTGACCAAAATTATTACATGCATTTTACTTTTGAATTAAGCCTACATAGCACCATTTCAAATGCTTGATCAATCCCATTTTTCAAATAGGTAAGCACTTTAATATAATAATGGGAAAGATGAAGGATTGGTTTCATAAACTGCTTAGTTCTTCACCTGCCTGCCTGCCTGCTTGGCTAAATGACTGACTGAATGACAGACAGACAGAGAGATACATACATAGATACATAAATAGATGTAGTAGCTCCTCTGTGTTAGTAGTTGAAGGTTCATAGCCCTCCTGGATGAGGGTTGATGATAGTGTCTCACTGGGCATGTGCTGCCGTGTTGGTACGATGACAGTCTATGCTGGTGGCCGGGTAAGGTGGTCGATGAGGGCGGTCAGAACTATTTTCTGACTCACTAGCTGTGTGAGTGGTAGATGAGGTGGTCAGGACAGAGGAGGACACAGAGCCAGGCCTGCGGGAAGTAAAGGAGGTCAGGCCTGGGCCACTGACCCCTGCCGCAGGGGGACCGAACCTGTGAACCCTGTTAATCTATGGACACAGTGATGGGTCTGTCTGCCTTTCCCTAAAACAGGCCGCTCTCAAGGTGGTGTGAACCAGCACTGCCACTTTGTAATGGGTCTGTGTGAAAAGGATTCGTTGGGAATTCAAACTGGAGGCCGACAGACAGATAGCTATCGCCTAACAGCCTGCCATTAAAAGGTTGACTGTGCCAGTGCTGGAATAGAAATGCTCCATAGCCAGCCCAATTTCAGATAATTGACGTCGCCTGATTGTTTACTGAAGTGCACATTTCCAGTGTACGTTCATCATGGCTCCACTAGATGTTTTATTTTATTATTTCCTTTATGTCTTTTTACCGTGGGGCTATCATTTATAATTTACCAAACTACACCACCTCATCTCTGCTGGCTTGACTTTGACTGGGCTCATCAACCCCCCAAAAAGTGGCTTTTTCTTTTGGGGATGGTTACAAATAATACATTTCAATTTCAGAGCAGTGAATTATCCCAATTGCAGTATGTGAATTTCTAGCTCGCTGTATTTATTTTGGCTCCACATGTGTAACAGTCCTAGTCCCCTGATGGATGTCCCCACACCCTCGGCCTCTGCTTTGATGTGGATTATCACTGAGCCTCATCATTGCCCCCAGTCACCCTGTCAGCACCTTTTGATGTTTCCTATGTGCACTTCTAGATAGAATTTCTAATAAGGAGTCATTATCATTTTGATTTCTTGCTGAATGAGAAGAGTGACCTATGGCATTTAGCCCAGAGTATCTGGTTGGAGGAAGAAGTAATTGAGGCAGTGATGATATGTGCATGGTTGTAGGTTTGGTGAAAGCTTGCAGGCAGATTTGGCTTATTGACATTAAGCCTAAAAATGCTTACTTTGTGGATTCTGAGAAAATTGGGTCAGCTAAAAAATTAGTGATGTGAGCTTTTCTTTGGCAATATTTGTTAATATTAGGAAATAAGATGAAGACTAGGATATTGTGGTACGAGTTGTGATACCAGTATATTGCAATATTATTTTCTCCCAGTATTTACCTCAACACTTAGAATGTCATGATTCTTTTAGTGCAAAATTACTTAAACTTAATTAGAAATTTTAACAAGGTTTAAATAAAATAATATAAATTCAGTTTTTATTTTTCTTGGGCATCTTTGTTGAGATTTACCATAAAGTCTTATAATAACATGTAACATTTGACTAAAATATGGGAATCTTAATACAATCACAGCATAATCTATCCACCCAGTGTACAGTCCTTTAGTTTAAGTAACATTTGAGAATTTACATTATTTCAACACTCTTTTACACAATCCCAGAGAGTGTCTTGTGATGTTACAGTATGTTTTCTTTGTTAAAATATTCCCAGAGATGTTC
>OMKZ01017582.1:12787-23274 GCA_900302535.1 Neoniphon sammara
TGCAATAGACACCCACCCTCTCCTCTAACCCCACCGCCTTTCCTCCTTCTCTACCCTGCTGCCCTCTGGCCTCCCAAACCCACTGGCCTGCCTCTGCTCCTGGTTAGAGATGTCATAACAGAGCCGCTCTGCTGCGGTATTCCTTAGAGGAATGTGCTGCCATGGGTCCTTGTGTGTCTGTGTGTGTGTGTGTGTGTGTGTGTGTGTGTGTGTGCGTGTATGTGTGTGTGGTTTGGCTGCTGTCTGTGCAGCGGATCAGGCCAGGCTGGCGCTGGCACCCTCCTAGACACACCTGTTGGTGCCAGTCGAGGCAGAACCAGCGCTGTGTTGTCCCTCCCGTCCTCTGCAGGCACCAGCAGAGCCGAGTGCTGCCTCTGCACACCCTGAGCCTCCACACGCAGGCAAACAGTGGGAAAAAAGAGCCATGCACGCTGTAGGTCTGCACACACTGAATTGTGGACCAGCGTTTTCAGTTTTTATTAAAGGATCCTCATTTTTAAAGGGGCAGTAAGTAAGATTTCTACTGCCCCATCATGCAGAATTACTACAGTATATCTGTGGGGTATTCATAGGGCTGTTATCAATACCAGTGACTCAAAAATTACTTTACCAGGCAGTGAAATTTCTGGAATTCACAACATGCTTTTTGGCCCGTACTGTTTTGGAACAAAAACTCCCCACCCATTGTAATTTCAAGACACTCCCAGTCTCCTCCCGCACCTACTCTCATTTTCAATTCCTCAATACTAGAGGGCAAAACATTCAGCTGTGAAGGCTGAAAAGCCGTGTACTCCAGCACTGATAGAGGTTAATAATGGTCATAGACTACTTAATGGCCCATTAAAGTAATTTTTCTTGTGCTATTGCTTGCTAATCTGACAAAATTACCCGACAAGCCTACATTGTTTCTTTCAAGGGAACAGTTCATCTAAAATCCAAAAATATATTTTCCCACTTAACCATATGGCAGCTTAATCATCCATCCAGTTTCTGTGTGATCTGGTGAGGTTTCTAGTTTGTCATGATCTCCCCTGTCTCCCTTCACCCTAATAGAATTGGGTGCGATGGGTATTCTTTTGTGGAGCACAAACTGTCAAAAAATGTTTTAGTTTATTCAACAACAACAGCTCTTTCCAAAAACAGTGACACACATATCCGACATAATCTACAACCTTTGGGGCAAAGAGTTTCTTTTGGATCTATTTCTTATCAAAGCACACCCCCAAACTGTATCCATCCACCCTGAATTTGCACTCCATCTCATGCTCCGAGTTCTTCCGCATCTACTTTTTTGATGGTTTGAGCTCCACAAAATAATACCCCATTAGGGCCCCATTGTATTGGGCTGCCAGGAGACCGGGAAGAAAGTGGCAGACTGGAAACCTCACCAAATCACACAGAAACAATCTGGATGGACAGACTGCACTACAGGTATGCAAAAATATCTATTATATTTTGGGTGAACGGTTCCTATTTATCTGGTAGAGAATTACATGGTGACAGCGTAACTTTGCTAATAACTTTTCATTCTTAATTTCTCCCATTTTTTGGTTATGTGATTAAAACATCAGCACATGGGATGTTCAGACAAATCATGTCTGATCCATTTAATATAGGCCTCATCAACTGGACACCACTAGGAAAAGCTTAGGGTTCTTAGCTTAGTATTTGATAGTTGTGATGGTGTTACACAGGGTCATATTACAAGCCAATTACTGTGATCTGGGTGAAAAGGGCCCGCTCAGTGAGTGAGACAAGTATGACTAGAATGTTTTGAGAGGGCTGGAATAAGAGCAAATGGCATCTCAGCGGCAGAGGAGTCACGTGACTTGGCTGCCATTTGTCTTTTGGTTGGCCTCAAGGTGGGGAATTATACTCCTAGCAGCTGCAAGAAGCATTTCCGGTGGAGGGTTTTCTCCTTAGCCGAGTGCACGGAGGTCCATCGATACTCTGAAGGAGAGATGCATCGATTACTTCTTCAACCCTCCTACCAATTATGAGCACTGAACTTTATAAAGGACAGACTGGAACCAAGTACAGATCCAGTCCTTGACTTTGACTCAGCAGTATAGTTCAGTATGGGTCAGTGGGTAAAAATGGTTCTGATATCGTTAGCTTTTCTCCCACAGAGAGCCTTCTGTGTTGAATAAAGGCAGAAATTCAAGTCTCACTGCTTTGATATCTGACGCAATACATGCTGCTCTTACATGTTATGTCAGATTTTAGAAAAGGGGAAACTTTCCATCAGTATTAGTGCATACCTACCCCGAAGAGCTGTTAGCACTGTGGTTATACCGAAGATGATCACAGGCTTCACAGAGGCCTTTTTTTCCTTGTGTGTAAGGACTCAATAACACCAACAGCAGTGGAGTGAATTGATGGAATGAACTGAAACCAAAGACAGAAGTGCTGCTAATATCCTGCTGGCTCTGTGCTTCAAAGAGCATGATGACATACAGTAAGTGTATTTCGTAAGTCAGTAAAGGGTGAAGATTTGGCTGGTGCATGTTTAGCATGTCAGCACTAAGTGCCTAAGTGCAAGCAGTGTCATTGTGTTCAATCGCCCCATATTGAGTGTTGAGAGAGAGCGCTGCCACCCAAGTTCTCCCAGCAGTGGTGTGACGGTTGGTCAGACTGTATTGTTGTGTGAATGGGTTCAAAACTGGAGACTTTGGCACACCTGATGACTCCACAACAGTCAGAGCTCAATAAGATTTTTTCAGATGTGATTGATTTCATTGGATTGGCGGGGCTTGTGTAGTTTGAGACGGTCCAAGACTTGCCAAGACTGCAATTTGAGCATGGTGCTGGCAGCAGCCAGTGGGATTGTGTTTTCTTTTCTTTTTTTTCCCTTTCTTTTTCTTTTCTTTTTTTTTTTTTTAAGCGGAAAGGAAAAGAGAATGAGTATGAAAAAAAAGTCACTGATAAAGAACAACTTCCGCTCACTAATACATAGTTTACCTCAGTAGCAATTTTGAACCCCTGTTGCTCCACTCTTTATACCTCCAAATTTATTTGGAAGAATTAATTTCACAAAACTGTTAAAAAAAACAAACAAAACAAAGCAGTGTGACCTCTCAACATACATATGCAATTTTCAATCAAGTGAAGTAAGGTTCATAACAAACTCTTCATGAGTTATTCTTGTTATAATATAGCTTCAAAATACACAAGTTTTATTTAATGATTAAAGTTTTATTAGATGATTAAAAAAATCGTTTGCAACATGGAATACATTTTAACAAAATTCCCTCCCTTTCGAACTTGATCTTACTACGCTGCAGGTTGAGAGTGCCAATACACATGCCATGTGATGCATGGGTGAGACCAAGATGTTGTAAGACCAAATATTTCTGTTATGGCAAGAGGCTCTATGGATATTTATAGAAAATATATATGTAATGTAAATACAGCTTCTCTACTATGGAACAAAAAACAATATATTTAAAATTACCTGTTCTGGACTAACAGAAAAATAATCAGGCTTTCAAACCAACATCTAGGGTGAAAACTTTTCTGATTGGATGGCAAGCGTTTCCTCATTTAGTCTGAACTGTCGTCATTGATCAAGATTTGAACACTGCTGTAGTTTGACCGAGGTTTACCTGTGTTAGTGTGAAGCAGGGTATTTCTGAAAAAGGTATGCTCGTTCAGTCAACTTTCCTTAAGTAAATAAAGTTTAAAAAGTATCTTTGCTGTGCAAGTTCAACACCTACAGACTTGTTTTGTTTTGCAGGAAATATTGGGTGTGATCTTGTCAGGGAGATGGCATGCTCTGTTTGTGTGTCTGCATTGTTGCAACACTGCTGAAAGAGGTGTGTGTGTGTGTGTGTGTGTGTGTGTGTGTGTTTGAGAGACTTCCTCTTGAAGGTGGGGCTGTGGAATGGGATTTACATGAAAGTTATGCCTGGTATTTATGGCTTTTTGAATACAGCTTGGTTATCTCAAGGACAGGGCATAGTTGGCGGTTTAGGTACCAGGCTGGAAACCAGGCTTTGCTCAGCCTTATGGTTCAGCCTCCCACCTTTCATGAAGATGTTGCTCTGTGACCAGACATGATTTTGACTTAGCATGCAGTCTGTCTGTCTGCGTTCTCTGAAGCTTCCTTACACACAGTACACAGTACTTTTTGCCCCAAGACTTGATTGATGCAGCATTTTCTGTCTGATTAGGTGAAGGAACATTAGTTATCACCTATTTGAGGACAATGAAAAACTTCTAACCTATGAAAGACAGCCCAGGTAGCCCATTTCTCCAGGAAACAATATTTGAGGCTCGAAAATGGATTGTTACATGGCAGACATGTCCATTGCTAACTCTAGTAATGCACACGCTAGCAAAGATCTTTACGATCCAAGGCAGTGGCTCTCATGGGAAATGCAGTCTTCATTCCTGCCGCTTTTGTCCACAGGGGCTGCTAAAATCAACACAGAATGAAAGTTCCTTGTAGTAGCTTTAGTCAATGGTTTAGAAAGTTGCCAAGATGTAAAAAATTAACCTTAACCAAGCTTTACTGTCTGGATTATTGCCTTATTGCATTAATTTTATTGGCACCTTTTTAATGACATACATATTTAAATAACTGTATATCTGCCACTGGCCAGTAATATAATAATACTGGCGCAGTGATACTTCACTCAGGCCCTGCTTTGCATAGTTTCAGTGCTAAGCTAAGGCCAAACTATTGAGTTCCCATGCCTAAGCAGCCCCTAATGAGGCAGCCAGCAGGAGAATAACCTGGAAATAGTATGAGGGGGTTGTACCCGCGGTTCTTTGGCCAACAAATAATCTGTAATTGTGAATCATGTAGTGGAGGAATCTGCTGCCACGCAGATGGCCAGTAAAGCCGAGAAGCCTTTGAAACTCCTGCCGGAAAATCTATCAGAACCAACTGTTTCTGAACCTTTTTTTAGCCCCCCGCCCACCCCCTTGTCCTCCTAACTCCCTGTCCTCCCAACCCTCAGCGCTATCAGATCAGCTTTCACATAACTTGGGTTTCCTTCAATTCACCGCTGTCTGTCTTTGTGATAGGACAAAGCAAATAGTTGTATTGTCCTGAGCAGGGCAGTCACCAGGCGCTCAGTTCAATAAACATAACAGACTTTAGTGTTTTGTAACTGGTGACTGCACTGCATGGGCTACTTGTACAATGCTCTTTACCGCTTAACAACTCAGCTGGTATTCAGTTGTTTTTAGTAGCAGCCAGCAGGTTCATTCTGCCACATGTCCATGAGTCATTGTATGACTCGTTGTTGTGGATGGAGTTAGCAGCTCCTTCAGACAGTGTAGTGTTGCAATGGTAGGTGAATGTAGAGCACCACTGTTCAAATAAAGTATTTTATTTGTAGAAATCCCAAAGTTTGTTGGGTACTTATCTATTTCACCGGCCTGCTTCATTTGTCATGCAGAATTGGTCTTACAAGTGATAGATGGCTTCCTGACAAAGAGGCTGATGGAGTTCACAAACCTACATGCCACATTGCAGATTTACCCAGTAGTCTTTGGAGACACAAGACTTCTGTCAGGCCTGGGAATTAGGGCTGAGTTTTGGCAAAGATATTCAATACAATACATATTTGTATCACAATATATTGCAATACAGAATTGGCTGAAAATGTATAAATAGAGTTAAAAATGCAACCTGCTGCATAACACCTGTGTACACTAAAAGAATATAGATCACATTATATCATAGATAAGGTGGCAAGCTGACTCAAAACAGTTTAATTCAAAATTCCCATGTCAGTTAATTAAATAAAATTGCACAACACTCTCACTTAACACAGTGCACTAAAATGTAGATGTCACAAGGTCATATGAAAATGAAGTGCTTGACTGTTGCATATCGATACAAAGGGCTAGAGTACAGTACTGCAAAAAATAATATTGCGTTTTTGCACAGCTTTAGTGGGAATGAGACACAGTAATCTTTGGCGATGATGGTGAAGTGTCTTGTTGAAATCTTTGGCTTACAGTCTACTAACCTCCGTTGGTCATCATTAGCTTATTCAGTAATTAAATTGATTGTTCTGTCAATACACAAATGTATCTAGAATCACTTAAAAATATCTGCAGCTGATCTCACTGTACCTGGAAACACGCAGATTTAGCCTTGTTGTTCCAAATAGCTTGTCTGACTGAACATTGTTCTCACATAATGACTGTAACATATATATCTTTTTATTCATTATATAGTATAGTTGCCTTTTGCTAATACACAAAAGTACAAGTCATGGCAAATTCACATTCAGAGATGAATGTTGTGATCTGTGGCATCTTAATCTACATTTGGGTAATTCCTCCTCGCAGTGTAATTTCTGAAATTATATCTTCATATGTTGCATGCATTATGGTTGTGTAGTTTGCAGATATGGTACTTGCTACCAGCTTTGTTTATGTATAGCAGTGTGTCAGACTCAGTGAAAGCATAGGAAATGTGTTTGGGTAAAAGGAATGGGAAGGGCCGGGCAGCTCTCTGTCTCTGAGCTGCATCACTCAGTCATACAACCTCATTTGGAGACACAGGAAAACACCTTTATCTGTCTGCTTGTCCGTTCCTGATGCTCACCAACAAAAGTCGGCTGTGTTTTCCAGCATTTAGCGTTCCAACTGTTGTTGCAGCGCATTGTTTGGAAGAGGATCTAAGGACCGCTTTCTCGACAAAACCAAAAGCTGTCTGAGAAGCTGTCCAAGTATAACAGGATCCACGAAGACATGCAGTGGTGGGAATAATAAATAACAATATATGGAGCTGAAAGTGCTTAGCTATTCAGCATTTGGTCAAGCCAGAGCCCTGCTGCTGTGCTGTGCTGACTTTGTGCTATGCTGTGATACAAAGTGCCCGGACAAGAAGCCGACTGGTTTATATACCCATTTTAAAGGTTTGCTTTGGTGATCTTTCTTTTTGTATCTGAGTTTTTCTTGACATTGCATTGGATTAGTAAAGTCCCCGCCCTCCTCTTGGTGTCTGTCAGTGTTTGGAAAAGGCTTACAAAGAATACTGAGCTGTTTGTGATGAATGCCAACAATTTGTAAAGCTCTACTTCCAAGTACGCTATACCAAGAAGGTGTGAAAATAATGTATGTGATCACATGGTCTGGAAGCTGCTGCGTTGCTGAATGTTTTATAGCCAGAGAGTAACCTCTGTCATGTAGTCTATCTTTCTTGAGAGTTGGTTTGGAAAATTGAGCTTATAGATTATACTGTACCTGCTCAATGAGTCTGTGTTGGGGCTTGTCAGCCAGCAATTAATGTTTCCACGATGTAAGGAGAAACGCTCTGCAGTGTGCCCTGCTGAGACTGTTGTTGCTATGATCGTTTTTTTTTTTTTTTTCATATATTCATTTTACTTTGTAGATTGCTCACACCCTCTTTTTTAATTCAGATTTTCGTGGCAGAAGCCAAACAAAAAGATTAGCGGTTTAGGATAAGGGTTTTCATGTTGCTGAAGTTTCTATTTTAAGCTCAGGCTGTGGTCTTGACATATAATGCCTTAAGGCGAGTAATGCGGGTAGGAGGGGTCTTCAGGACCAAGAGCATTGAGGCTTTGCTCCTGCAGAGGTGGAGGATTGTTGCACAACTTCTTACTCAAACCTGCACATTTGTTTTCAGATATTGTAATCAAGATGATAAATCCAGATTCTTTGTCTTGATTTGGGGAAGGAAACTAATTTACTAACTGCTTTCAAGAATAGCAAGTGTAAAATAAAATGAAATATTTCTGCTTTGTCAAACTATCTGCAGATAATAATTGTAGAAACTAAAATTGCAGTACATGATTATGCAAAACAGGTATTGTCTGTAATACATTTTCTCACTCAGGTATTGTCAGATTGACAAAACTGCCAGCTGTTCATTCTACTTTGTAAATAGCTGTATGATCGCTATGTCTGCAACACACACCTTTCTAACACTGATGTGTCAGTATCTCAAACTTCTAACTCGATAACTCGCTGTTTGTTTGTAATTCAGTGTTGTTTCTACAGTATACTGTTGATACAGAGGCCGAGAGTGCTGATGCTGACCTGTGGATGTTGTGTCACTCGTCACAAGAGTTAACTGCTTAGTGTCTTTTTCTTATACTCAAATTCAGAGGTGATAAGCACACACAGTGAGAATTTATAAGCAAAACTGTAAGATATCCACACTTCAGCCTTTGTTGGTGCACCAGAGCTATTGAGTGAATGATAGAGTTTCCACAAGAGGACATGTTCCCCGACATCTCTGGGATTATGATTTAGCTGTTTGCTTCCACACAGTGTCTGCTGTGGAGAAAAGCTGCTCTACAGCAGCCACTGTGTGTTTTTGACTGGGTTTCCATTCTGTACCAGTATGAAGACAACAGCTTCATTTTATTTAGCCTAATTGATATTGTATATAATATAGGCAATGTATTTGGCCTCAGACATTTCCAGATTTAATTAAATTCAAATTAAATAAAAACATAGATTAACCTGTTATAAGTGTAATGAATGAACAATAATCTGATTATTATTATAATTGGAAATATTGGCATATTTGATCTATGCTGTGTTTCTGTTAGGCATGAAGAGTTTACAGTTTCTTGAAATTATTGAAATGATTAAAGTCAAGTTCTTCTGTTAAAGTTAATGTCCCTGGCCCCACTAAAGTGTCAATCCACAAAAACGAATATCAGAAACCTGGCAACCCAGCAGGTTGGGTAACTCTATGTGTGCCTGTCTGTGGCACAAGTCCAAATATGAGTGTCTTGTCTCGGACATTTTTTGTCTTGGCTGAAGGACGTAGGATCTTGACTTACATCCACCGACTCCATATTGGAGCCTTATTGAGTGAATTTTAAGTGATATAGTTCACCTCTGATGATCATAGCAGAGATCCTGTGCTCTCACAGCAACAGTGTTTGTTTCCAAACAAGCAACTTGGCCATCTAACCCAAAGTAAATAGCTAATTTCTGTGCTATTTTTGACTGGGAACTTATTATGTGCCCACTGATAGGTAATTTCAGCCTCTTAGTTTGCTAACCACAGTAACCGGTCAACTAGCCATCACTTTCTTCTTGTAAACACATGTCTCACAGTTGTTTTCTTGGCTAGTGTTACTTGAGGTTAGTAGCTGCATGTTAACACGAACATTTATTTACTAAATTCGCTTGCTGGCTAGCTAGGCAGCTAAAGAAGCCGACAGTTTGTTCAGTTTAACTGAGTTGACACTTCATAAGCTACAAGCTACAAGTGTTTTGGATTAGAGGCTGAGAATATGAGACAGTTTATTGTGCTGCAGTCATCTAAATTTGGAAACAAATTTGCTGCATTTCACTATTCACTTTAATGGATAACATTGCTGGATTTAGGTATCTTTTTCGTAGCCTGGTTGCTATATATTTTACCATTATTTGCATAAGGCTCTGAGTGATGGCAACAGCAATGGTTGTTGCCAGATGATTTGTGACACAATAGCAAAGCCTCTACTGTACTGAAGTAATGGGTAGCTATTTTTCTTGTTTATCATTGCTTGACAGGGCCAGTATGTCAGTTATTCACACAGAATATACTATAGTTACCCATAGTGCTGTTTGGAGTGAATATCTATGTAGGAAGCTGGCTTGGAAATGGGGTGAGTGCGAGTGGGTAAGTCATTCTCAGGGATGCATCGTTCTTTATAGATCTTTCATTGAAAAAAGGCCCACAACACCTCTGCAATGTCCAACAGTAAATTCTGGTCAGACTTGCACTAGGTTACACAAACACTGCCCTGACTTTACACCTAGTAACCCACATCATCTCATCCAGTCATTTCTGCCTCACTATCAGGCACAACACCAATATGCTAATTGCTGACCCTGTTGACTGTAAGTGGACCTTAAACATACCAAAATCACCAAACTGCTCATCAGTCTGATTAAAATACGCAGTCATGACATTCATTCTAAATGAAATTTGATTTGGGTGAATTCTTTTGTGCACATTGCTTATATTGGTATTGTGGAAGAAAGCATTCTCCCCCTTCCCCCCATCTCTATCTGTACCTGTCCTCCCCCCTACCGTCTTCCTTTGTTTTCATTTGAATTTCCCTCTGAAACCCCTATAGATCATTCATTGGTTCACCCCTTTATTCACCTCTACTGTACCCTATCCCATGAACTCTCTACTGTGTGGGACAGCCCACTTGGTCAGGTATAAATTTGAAAACACCCATTCTGTAGGGCTCTCTTCTGGTACCAAGGGGGCCACGGACTTCAGCAGTTGGTTGATCTTTGTCAGCAGTTGGTTTATCATTGTTGTCAGTTGGTTTCCTATCATTATTGTCCATTAAAGTATATTTTTGATAAGAAGGTTATTGGCTCCATCGATCGGTTCCACGACAGTATCAACTCCTGGTAAGGCCTACAGATGGCTGGCTTTTCTTTTGAAGAGAATCTGACACATAATCAAGGTGCTTTGATTGCCAGAAACCATGCATGCTACCCATGTGTTGGGTTAAGTTTTAAGGAAATTGGTGGTGTTG